>LNAC01000091.1:6109108-6165319 GCA_002007465.1 Ailurus styani
GGGTGGGGGTGGGGTAGGGCGGGGCTGCCGAGTAACCGGAACCCAAAGCACCCACCCTCTGAGGCCCCGCACCTTTCCCACCCAGGCCGAGGGGCGAAGGAAGGTGAGGGAGGAATTTTACCATTAACCTGTTTGGGCGTTTTCATTTCTACCCAGGACTAGACATTCTGATTCCTGACCTCGGACCAAATCGGCCATTTATGTGATCGCAAGCTTTCGAGGAGAGCAGAGTGAGCAACTGAGACAGGCGGCCCACCAGCGTTATCACGGTCTTGGGGCGCAGATGACCTGCACCCTCTGCAGCCCTCCCACCCCCCTCATCCATCCCCCTGACAAATATTTACTGGTCCCGGCTCCTCTCTCTTCTCCCCCGGCCTTCAGTCTGCGGCTCCCAATACACGTACCCTCCGGCTCCGCGGTTTTATCACCCGTCATAATGGGGACCCGCCAACCGGCTACCTCATCCCTTGGCTCTATAATTAGTTAAGATTAGGTTTGGCTGTAACAGCAAAACAACAAAAAACAGTGGCTTAAACAAGAGAGAAGCTTGTTTCCCTCTCATTTAAAAGGAGGGGTGGGCTGGGGCGCCTGGGGGGCTCAGTGGGTTAAGCCTCTGCCTTCGGCTCAGGTCATGGTCTCAGGGTCTCAGGATCGAGCCCCGCATCGGGCTCTCAGCTCAGCGGAGAGCCTGCTTCCCCCTCTCCCTCTGCCTGCCTCTCTGCCTACTTGTGATCTCTCTCTCCTGGGGAAAAAACAACCCAAAACAAAAAACAAAAGAGAAGGAGGGCGGTGGGCTGTTCAGCAGTGGCCGAGCAGCTCTGAGCTCCAAAGCCTTTAGGGGTGCAGGCTCCCAGCGCACGGAGGAAGGGATGAAGGCGGGAGAAATAAGTGCTAGCGTGTTTCTCTCGAAAAGTCTCGGAGGCTGCCACGTGACCGTCTGGTCACATATCATTGGCCAGGATGACCTTCCGCAATGAAGGCTGGGAAATGTAGTCTTTTAAAAAATCCCAGGTGGCTTTGCATGCAAGAAAGGGGAATTTCACTTTCACTATCACAGATCTGCTTCTGTTATTTGAGGTGGGGATTCAGAGGTGGGGATTCAGAGAAACTCAGTTCCCCCAAGTCTGCTTCCACTAGCTGAATAGTTCTATTCAGGTTCTCAGTAGTTTGGATGATGCCCACCCACGTTGGTGAAGGTGATCTTTACTAAGGCTACTCATTCAAATGCTAATTTCTTCTGGACAGGACACACTCAGCTATCTGGGCATCCCTTAACCCAGTCAAGTTGACACATACAATTAACCATCACATCCTCAGATTTGCAATGGTGCCGCACATGAGTGAAAGACACATGATACTGATTGCGGGAGTGTTCAAGTTCAGCATCATATTAGAACTGGAACCTACATATTACTTCCATATAACCTGGAAAAAATAATGGTTATTTTCATTTGGAAAGTAGACATGTAATGTTTACTATTTTTGTAAATTATAGGAAGATGCAAAAAAGAAAAAAAATCACCCAAATCTCATTCTCCAAAAAAACTCATGACGTTTTGTTGCAACTTGCAGTTGGCCTTTCAATGCACATAGCATTGGTCTCGAACTTCAGCCTGCATTAGAATTAACTGGAATGCTTCTTTCTTTTCTTCCTTCCTTCGTAATCTCCACCCCTAGCATGGAGCGCAACATGGGAATTGAACTCACAACCCCGAGATCAATACCTGAGCTGAGATCAGGAGTCAGACTTAACCAGTTGAGCCACCCAGGTGCTCCAAACTGGAGCACCTCTTTAAACAGGTCCTTTTAAGTTACCCAGTTACCCAGTTCTGGAGTAGGTCTGATAATTGGAATTTCTAACAAGCTCTCAGGTCATGCTAATACTGCTGGTCTGGGGACCATACATAGAGAAGCACTGGTATGTAGTTTACATCTTTGCTTTTCCAAGTTGGGTTTCCAAACAGCAGCAGTGACATCACTTGGTAAATTGTTAATAATGCCACTTCAGACCCCGCTCCAGACCTACTGAATCAGAATCTGCAATTCAAAAAGATCCCCAGTGGATTTTTAAGTACAAGTTTGAAAAGTACTGGTTTATATTTGAGCCTTACACTGTTTAAAAGTTAGCTTTTTAAAATTCATTATTTTTTTAAAAGATTTTACTTGAGAGTGAGCAAGGTAGAGAGCACAAGCAGGGGGAGGAACAGAGGGAGAGGGAGGAGCATACTCCACACCAAGCAGGGAGCCCCACTGCTGGGCTGGATTGCAGGACCCTGGGATCATGACCTGAGCCAAAGGCAGTTGCTTAACCCACTGAGCCACCCAGGCGCCCCTAAATGTTACCTTTTTGTTGGAGTATTTATACACAGTAAAACCACCATTTTATAATATAATTCGATGAGTTTTCATACATTATACAAGATAGTTTTTGTATCTTTTTTTGTATCTTTTTCTCCCTGCTACCCAACATAACTTTCTGGTTGTTAAATGTTCTGGGAAAATAAGATTTTTAATGACTGTAATGCACGGTACGAGTGTACCAGTTTAACCAGTTCTTCCACTGTGGGACACTTATTCTGTTCCCAGTTTTTCACCAGTGTAAATAATGCTACAATGAATGGTTTGGACACAAGCTTTTTGTTTTTTGGACTTCAGAATAATTTTCCAAAAGTGGAATTACTGAGGAAAGGGACACTGGGCAGATCAGAACAGATATTCATCACTGTAGAAGCCAAAGTTAATGAATTAAAAAAATTTGTCTTTGGGTTTTAGGAAAATATGGCCAGAAATCACTTAAAAAAATTCCCTGGCAGCAGTAACAGTGGGATGCAATTTTTTTTTTAAGATTATTTATTTATTTATTTGACACAGAGAGAGAGATTACAAGTAGGGAGAGAGGCAGGCAGAGGAGGAAGCAGGCTCCCTGCTGAGCAGAGAGCCCAATGCAGGCCTCGATCCCAGGACGCTGAGATCATGACCTGAGCCGAAAGCAGAGGCTTTAACCCACTGAGCCACCCAGGCGCCCTGCAATGTGTTTTAAAAGAAAAAGGCTTAGTAAGCTTATTGTATTGTTTATAAATGAAGTTTTGAATCCCTTATTTTCTCAATAACTATTCTTTTGTAATTCTAATTGATGTGATATCTATTTATCTGAGCAATGTTTCATGTGTAGGAAATAGCTATTCTATAAAGGGTCTAAATGTATATAACGAGGTTTATTAGCACTAGAATTTTCATCTTCTAGAATGTCAACTGGCTTAAGGAATGAAATCAAGAGATGTATTCATTTGGAATCTTAGTTGGCAAGTGCTTTACTAAGCAGGAGCAAACTTCTACTTTTAAAAGGTAAATGTTTTGGAGTTTTTTCTTTCTAAAGAGGGTTTACATGCTTTCCTCCTATGAACAAATGCATACTTACCAGCCAGGGACTTCGCCTTTGATTTGTAACCTGCTTTCTTCACTCACTAAGGTCCTGGGTATCTTTTCATGTTGATCAGTAATATATATGATCATTCTTAAGGAGTACCTCGTATTCCTCGTTGTGCCATAATTTGTTTAAACGAATTGTTTTATCTGAGGTCTCTTGTTGTTGGGACATTTAGGTTACTTTCAATTTTATTAGACTTCAATAAGCATCTTTGCACGTGGCTTTTCTTGAGATAACTATAGATTTACATGTAATTTTTAAAGTTTTATTTGGGAGAGAGAAAGCACGAGAGATAGCATGAACTGGGGGAGGCAGAGGCAGACTCCCTGCCAAGCATGGAGCCCTACAAGGGGCTTGGTTCCAGGATACTGGGATCATGATCTGAGCCAGGAAGGCAGATGCTCAGCCAAGCCACCCAGGCACCCCTTACATGTAGTTTTGGGAAACAAGAGATCCCTTGTGTACTTTGCCCCGCTTTCCCCTAGTAGTAGCATTTTGCAAAATTATGTGACTAAGATATTGAGATTTCCTGTATTTCTGTGTGTTTACATTACTTTTTACACATGTCCCAATTCTTACCTTTTTAAAAAAATCTTTGAGGGCGCCTGGGTGGCTCAGTGGGTTAAAGCCTCTGCTTTCGGCTCAGGTCATGATCTCAGCATCTGCTCAGCAGGGAGCCTGCTTCCTCCTCTCCCTGTCTCTCTGCCTGCCTCTCTGCCTACTTGTAATCTCTCTCTCTGTGTCAAATAAATAAATAAAATCTCTCAAAAAAAAAAAAATCTTTGAGAGGGAGAGAATGTGGGGGTACACAGGGAGGAGAATCTTAAGCAGGCTCCACACCCAGTGCACAGTCTGACGTGGGGCTCCATCTCATGACCCGAGGAGAAATCAAGAGTTAGGGGCTTAATTGATTGAGCCATCCATGTGCCCCATGTCCCAATTTTTCTCTTGAACTACAGTTTTTAAAGTGAGAATTGCTAGGGCAGAGTTTGACCTTTTGGCCCAGATTCTGATGAAAGGGCTCATTTTTCCAGATCTTCGTCAACTCCTGGGGCTAGGTTTAGGATCTTCCTCTGTAACTCAGAATTACTCTTCTTTTGGTACATTTTTAAATGGTTTTGTTTTTGACATTTAAATATTGTCTGTTTGAACTTAAACTTTGGTAAAAGATGTGAGGGATTGGATTTATCTAACATTCCTTTCTTTTAAATGATTGGCCAGTTGCCTTAATGTCATTTACTGAGATCATCAGGTAGCTGTCCTGATTATCAGAATTGTTAAAGGGACCATTAAAAAAACAAAACACAACAACCATGCATATTTGAAACTACTTGCCCATGGGGGGCCAAGGCCTTCTGAATGTGAAGGAGATGAAGAACTGTATACCCATCTCTTAGACCTATAACTATGGCCAGGGGCTGTTAGGTAGGTACATCAGCAAATAATCAGAATTTCCCTTCCCTCATAGGGGAGTAAAGATGGATATATTTTAGAGTAAGGAAAAGTGTACACTGCAAGGGAAAAAAGGGCAATCAATGGGTTGCTATGTTTAGAACATTTTATTAAAGTAAAAAATTGTTAGAATTAAGTGAAATAGAAAAACATAGTAAATATTTACAAAAACATTGATAACGCCACAGAAGTCACACACATGTAAAAATGCAGAAATGTCTTAAAAGTTTGTATATTGAAAATTACGGAGATTTCTCAAAATGGATATAACCGCTTACTGCTGAGTATGGATGGTATTGATATAAGATCTTTGAGTGAATGTTGTCCCCCACTTTTTTGCAATCCAATGCTCCCTAGAAATTTGTTCTTTGGGAGATTCCAACTTGGAGACAGCCCGAGGGGACAAGTCAAGAATTGAGATAGTCACAACACTAACCTGTTTCACCCTATGGACTGTGTTGAGGTTATACAGACACAGCCTGGCTGTTTTTCTTCAGCTTCTGCTAATATTCAAAAGGATATGAAGAATATGAGCAATTTCTCATTGCTTGAGCAAAAATCCAGCACATAAAAGGTTGAGTGGGGAGTATCTATACTAGAACCATAAAGTTCTATTTGATGGAAAATTACCTATAAAACTAAGGTAAAACAGAATTATGCTCTAGCTCCTATTTATTGAAAGTAGGAAAGGAGGCAGAGTAGACATTTATAACAATTTTAGCTTAATGAGTGGTCAATAAACTATATTATGCTGAAGTGACCACACAACTATCTCCAGAGTCCAGAAGAACTTAAAATCAGATTCTAAAGACAGAAGAAAAGACACTCCAAACATAGACAAAGTAGAGAAGAAAACAATGCCCACGAGATGGTCACTACTTAGACAGTATTATAAAATGGTAACAGATGCTTGGGCTCTACACACCTCACTTTGATGGTTCTGGATTAAAACTACCTTCCCCAAACAAAATTCAAAGGGGAGGAAATTAAGGGACTCAGGTAACTCTAAAACCAGTCTTGGGCTCAATAAGACCATTACTTAAAATAATCACACTTTAGAACAGATCATCTTCATCTGATTCTTCGAGGTATTTTATAGGTTTCTTTGCCCGTCCAGATTTGGCCCGAGGAGCCACAATTGAGTCTAAGTCCAGATGGAAGTCCTCACTCTCCGCCTTGGATTTCTACAAGTAATTTGCACAATGTTAGTCTGACAGCAACAGTTCATTGTAAAAAATATATCAATAGACTACAATTCAATGAGTTTCCCTCCTAATAAGTAGTAAGAAATAGATCTAAGGCAACTCTCATTGACTGACTTTTTTTTTTTTGAAGATTTTATTTATTTGTCAGAGAGTATAATCAGGGGAAGTGGCAGGGAGAGGGAGAAGCAAGCTCCCTGCTGAGTAAGGAGACTGATGTGGGACTCAATCCCAGGACCCTGGGATTATGACCTGAGCTGAAGGCAGACACTTAACCGACTGAGCCACCCAGGCATCCCATAATTGGCATATTTTTATTTTTAAATTTTATTTCTTTAAAAGATTTTATTTATTTATTTGACAGAGATAGAGACAGTGAGAGCAGGAACACAAGCAGGGGGAGTGGGAGAGGGAGAAGCAGACTTCCCGCTGAGCAGGGAGCCCGATGTGGGGTTCAATCCCAGGACTCCAGCCAAAGGCAGATAATGACTGAGCTACCAAGGCGCCCCAGTGTTATTTATTTATTTATTTATTTATTTAAGATTTTATTTATTTATTTGACACGGAGAGAGAGATTACAAGTAGGCAGAGAGGCAGGCAGAGAGACAGGGAGAGGAGGAAGCAGGCTCCCTGCTGAGCAGAGAGCCCGATGTGGGCCTCGATCCCAGGATGCTGAGATCATGACCTAAGCCGAAAGCAGAGGCTTTAACCCACTGAGCCACCCAGGTGCCCCAGTGTTATGTTTTTAAATGTAACTTTGTTACAACTAGTAAAAGCTAAATGGATTATGAGATTTACTTTTCTTTTTTTTAAATTTTATTTATTTATTTGATAGAGCGAGAGAGAGAATCACAAACGGGGGTGGGGGGAGGGGCAGAGAGAGGGAAAGAGAAGCAAGCTCCCCAGTGAGCAGGGAACCTGATGTAGGGCTCGATCCCAGGACCCTCAGATCAGGACTTGACTTGAAGGCAGAGGCTTAACCATCTGAGCCACCCAGGTATCCCTACATTTATTTTCTTAAAAATGTGTCAGATTAGTATTATTTTTTTTAAAGTGACTTTTTTTTTTTTAAATTAAAGACTTTATTTGACAGAGAGAGACACAGCGAGAAAGGGAACATAAACAGGGGGAGAGGGAGAGGGAGAAGCAGGCTTCCTGCTGAGCAGGGAGCCCAATGAAGGGCTTGATCCCAGCACGCTGGGATCATGACCTGAGCCAAAGGCAGACGCTTAGGGACTGAGCCACCCAGGTGTACTCGCTTCGGCAGCACATATACTAAAAATGAGCCACCCAGGTGCCCCCCAAAATGTGTTAGATTATTAAAAGCAAATCTTGGTTATGTATTTTAAAACACCTACAGTGAAAGGACTGGCTAGGATAAATACTCACCTTGCTTGTGACTGTTTTAGAAATCATTTTCTCAAAATTAGAGTCAGAATCATCAGAAGTGGATGGCTTCCTTTTGCGGCGAGTTTTGGTTTTGGGGGGATCAGGTTTTTGAGGTACATCAGAATTCAAGCCTGGATCCTTTTTGGTTCCTTTTGGTGCAGCCCTTTTTTTGGCACCTGTAGTGGAGGTTGAAGACTGACCTGCAAGTCAACACAGGCATTCATCATGTGTCTACTCTTAGGTGAATTGTTCTCACTGTGAACTTTCCTTAGCAAGCTATTGACTGCTTATATTCAATATAGGAAAAAATCTAATAGAGCTGAAAATACATTAGAGAATCAAAGTTTTCTTAGGCATCTAATTTTTTTTTATAGATTTATGTTTTACATTAAACTTTTGCACTGTTTATAAACTCTGTCCCTGTCATACAAATAAGCTAGAGAATGTCTGGCATTTTGAGAAACATGGTGATTTTAAACCTTTTGACCACTAATTTTGATTATAAAGATTTAAATATTTGCTTCCATTTGGAAGAGGTTTAATTCCAATATTAATAGTAACTTTTGAGAGTAAAAAATTGAAATTGACTTGTGGAAGCCAGCTACTTAATCCTCATATTAACCCATGTCGAAGACTGAAGCTCACCTTTTGCTGCCATTTTCTTCACTGCCACCTTCTTTTTAGAAATAGGGTTTATGATTTCAGTTTCAGCTGAGAAATCAGCAGCAGGAGAACCTGGAGGAAGTGGTACACTGTCCTTGTCATCATCAGCATCGAGGTCCATTACTTCAAATGGAAAGGAAAATAGTACATATAAGCAGCACAAAAAAATCTGTTTCCTGCTTAGAATCCCCATTTAAACACCAAGTCCATGACTCTTGTAGAATATTTAAAACATACTCTTATAACTTTGATCTAATTTCTGGATTCTTCATCAGCAGTTATTTTTTGTACCTGTAGGACCCAGCGCAGTAAACAGCAAGCATGTGATAACTTTCAGTATAATTAAGTGTAGAACCCATTTCTTTGCAAAAGTAACCCTAATGAATAACATCAATGTAATGGTAACAAGAACCCACATTTATCTTCCAAGGCAGGACTTAGATAATGTTGTCAGATTAGAACCCAGCTGGACCCGAGTGTCCCAGTGGAGCAGACATTTCTTTATTTTACTTAAATACATACCTGACGTGGCACTTTTCTGTGGCTTCAGTTCTTTGGTAGTATGTCTAGAATAAAAAACCAAAAAACATCCTGACAACCAATTCTAAACGTGCCAAGTAGCAAAGACTGTATCATTGACTACTGGCTACAATCATGATAAAATCCATATTAGAGAAGATACTTACTTTGGGGAAGCTTTGGTCTTAAGTGGACTAACATCTGATGATGGGACAAAATCTTCATCTTGAGTTTTTTCATCAAAATCTGAGAAATCGTCATCTGAATCCAAATCTACTGTGAATTTGGTTTTTGCTATAAAAAACATACACAAACAAAGAATAAGAGGGTAACAGAAACACTTAATCCACAGATAAATATAACATTTCATGAAGATTTAATCTTTAATCTCCTAAATGATATTTTCATTTTTCAAAGACTTAATAATTACTGCTGTAAGGTATAACAATTTCTGGGATTAATGCCTTGAAATACACTGGCCACTAGATTTTTCAACACATTCAGCACTTTTCCTTACTTGCTGCTCTCCGTGGCTCTATCTCTCGTGGAGGGACATCAAAGTTACTTTCGTTACTGCTCATATCTGATTCTGAATCAGACCAGGGGTTTCTCTTCTTTCCTTTTTTGATTGGTTTAAATGGCAATGTAGTTTGCTTCTTTGTCTTGGTACCTAGAAGTGAGAGAGGAATTAACCACCTTTACATGTTCTTTGACTCACTTTTCTCCATCTAACATCCATCCGTCTTTCAAATATTTATCGAGCTCTGTGCTAGTATTGAGAATACAGTGGTGAACAGGAACAGACATAGTCTCTCTTCCTGTGGAGTTTATAGCTTGGTCATCTAATCCCATGAATAAATTGTTGTCACCTCTACAATGTACATGGCACCCACACTGATCTCACCGTTCTCTCAGTCTCTACAATGGCTAGTATATACCACTTTATTTTCTATTCTTTTTATTTATTTTTTTAATTTTATTTTTATTATTTGCCCAAGGGGTACAGGTCTGTGAATCATCAGGCTTACATCTTTCACAGCATTCACCAAAGCACAAACCCTCCCCAATGTCCATAACCCATCCACCCTATCCCTACCCTCCCACCCCCCAGTAACCCTCAGTTTGTTTTATGAGATTAGAAGTCTCTTATGGTTTGTCTCCTTCCCCATCCCATCTTGTTTATTTTCTATTCTTGATAAACCTCTTGAAGGTAAAATGCCACGCTCTCCCACTTCTTGTGCCCTCACATTATCTGAGTAATCAAACTCGTGGGAACACAAAGGCTCAAAATACTCAACTGATTCATTGGTTCTATATGCTAGAATAGATCGCTAGCTAGGTTCAAAGGTAAAGGTGTGCTGCATTAGAAGGTCAATCTATGACTTTGCACAGTATGGCATACTTTTATTATTTCTTTAGTTTAATACTAAGTTGTTTTATTCATCTTTGTATTCCCCACAGAACTGCACACACATTATCTATTAAAAGTAGACACTCAAGGTTAGACTTACAGATCAATCAATGGAAGAGTTGAGAATTCATAAATAAACTCTAATATTTACGGCAAACTGATTTTTGACAAGGGTGAAAACAATGTAATAGGAAAGAAGGTTTTCAGTATGGTGCTGGGACAATAGGATATCCACATGCAAAAAAATTATCAAGAAAAAAAAGAGATAATCTATAGAATAGGAGGAAATATTTGAGAATCACTTATTTATAAGGGACTGGCATCTAGAATACATAAAAAAAATCTGGGGTGACTGAACAGCTCAGTTGGTTAAGTCTTCAACTCTTGATTTTGGCTCAGGTCATGATCTCAGGGTCATAAGACTGAGCCCTGTGTGGGGCTCTGAGCTCAGGGTGGAGTCTGCTTCAGATTCTTTCCTTTTCCCTCTGTTCTTCCCCCACTTATACTTATGCACCTGTGTTTGCTCTCTCTAAATAAAATAAAAATCTTAAAAAAAAAGTTAGAATACATAAAGAAATCTTACAACTAACTCAACAACAAAAGATAAATAACCCAATTAAAAAAATGGGCAAAGGGTCTAAATAGACATTTTTCCAAAGAAATATGAATGGCCAATAAGCACACGAGAAGATACTCAACATCATTAGCCAATAGGGAAATGCAAACTAAAACCACGAGATACCACTTCATATGCACTAGGATGGCTAGAATGAAAAAAACGACAAGGAATTAACTGTGCTGGTGAGGATATGGAGAATTTGAACCTTCATACATTGCTGGAGGGAATGTAAAATGGGGCAACTGCTCTGAAAAACAGTGTAGCAGTTTCTCAAAAGGTTAAACATAGAAAAAATCATATGACCTAGCACAATTCCACTCCTAGGTATCTACCCAGAAGAAATAAAAACATTAAGTCCATATAAAAACTTGTATATAAATATTCATAGCAGTGTTCACAATAGCCATAAAGTGGAAAAAAGCCAAATACCTATCAACTAATGAACAAATAAATAAAAGGTGGTATATCCATACTATGAAAAGCTATTTGGTGATAAAAAAAGAATGAAGAATTGTTCTATGTCACTACATAGGTGACCCTTGAAAACATTATGCTAAGTGAAAAATACCAGGGAAAAAAGACCAGATATTATATGATTTCATTCATATGAAGTGTCTAGAATAAGTAAATCCAGAGACAGAAAGTAGATTAATGGTCGTCTAGGGGGAGGAGAAGCTGGTAGGAAATGGGGAGTGACCATTAAACAGGTAGAGTTTGTTTTGGTACAAAAAATTGTTTAAAACTGGTGAGTATACTAAAAATGATTGAATGGCACACTTTATTTATTTATTTTTAAGAGATTTTATTTATTTATCTGACACAGAGAGAGAACAAGTAGGGAGAGCTCCAGAGAGAGAGGGAGAAGCAGGCTCCCCACTGAGCAGGGAGACTCGGGATCCCTGAACCCTAGGATCATGACCTGAGCCAAAGGCAGATGCTCAATCGACTGAGCCATCCAGGTGCCCCTGAATGGAATATTTTAATTGGATGAACTTGGTATGTGAGTATATTGTTAAAAAAAGTAGATAATCAGTAAAGGTATAATCAAACGGTGAGTAGAATTCTTAATTCTATTTAATTTACTGAGTGCTACTTATATCCTAGGCATGATGTCCAACTTTAGGGATAATACAAACATGACTAAGACATGCTCACTATTCTCAAGAACCTTTATATATTAATATATATTAAAGCCTTATAATTGGCTAGAAAGTGGAATTTAATAAGCTGAGTGTTTTCTTTAGATCCCAAATAAGGAATTCAAATTGCCAAGTTAACAAACTTTCAAAATGATCTCTTCTAAAATAAATCATATCCAAGGACAGTATTAGGGAGGTTCAAGTAAACTTTATTTTTTTTTTTTATTTTATTTTTTTTTTAAGATTTTATTTATTTACTTGACACAGAGAGAGAGAGACCACAAGTAGGCAGAGAGGTAGGCAGAGAGACAGGGAGAGGAGGAAGCAGGCTCCCTGCTGAGCAGAGAGCCCGATGCGGGCCTCGATCCCAGGACGCTGAGATCATGACCTGAGCCGAAAGCAGAGGCTTTAACCCACTGAGCCACCCAGGCGCCCTCAAGTAAACTTTAGATATAGCCTTCCATCATGTTACTCAGTAAGGACTTACTAAACATCTGTGTGGAATGTACTAGGTAAGAGACACAATTTAATCTCAACTTTATACCATTTTAAAATTTTTTCATACCTGGTTCTCTTTTCTGTTTTTTCTCCAACCTTTGTTTTAGACCTTCTAGTTCAATACTGTCTTCTGGAGGGCTCCCTTCAGTGTTTTCATTCTAAAAAAAAAGCAAGACAAAGATGGTCAAGTTCTGCTAACTTAAAATTTAAAATAATGTAAGGTTAAATATACAAATATTTATCTGGTCAAAAAGTGATTTTTTTTTTAAATTTTGGCTAAGAGCTCTGAATAAAGGTATGGGCATGACTTTTTCAAGATACTTAAACTTTATTTTTTTTTTTTAAAGATTTTTTATTTATTCATTTGACAGAGAGAGATTACAAGTAGGCAGAGAGGCAGGCAGAGAGAGAGGAGAATTTTTTTTTTTTAAAGATTTTTTATTTATTCATTTGACAGAGAGAGATTACAAGTGACCCTGGGATCATGACCTGAGCCGAAGGCAGCGGCTTTAACCCACTGAGCCACCCAGGCGCCCAAGATACTTAAAACTTTAAAAAAAATCAGGCACACAGGAAAGCAAAGTTATGATTAGATATAGGATTAACTGCAAACTATGGGATTAGAAATTTTATAAGATCATTTGTTTAATTTTAAGCCAAAATAAGTTTTAAGTATTTATGTATAACTTTTCAAAAGTAGTACCTTAATTTTCTTTCTAATTTTCTTTTCTGCCTCTGCTTTCATCTCTATGGTCACTCGGGGGATGACTCTTTTCCCACATGGAGAGGGCAAGACTTCAGCCATTTGTGTTTTTTTCCCCTTTCCTTTCCCTCCTTTCCCAGGAAGTCCTATTTGTTCTTCTTGTTTTTCCTTTGTTTCGACAGCCTACAAAAGGGATAAGAGAAAGCAAGTTTATAAGTCAACAAAGACACTACAAAATCTAGGCTACTTTATAGGAATAGAATAAAAGGCCGGTTAAACTGATTTCAATTTGTTACATTTTAAGATAAATTTTTTTCCTTTAATTTATGTATATATGTAAACTCTACACCCAATGTGGGGTTTGAACTCATGACCTTGAGATCAAGAGTTACATGCTCTTCTGACTGAGCCAGCCAGGCGCCCCACATCTTTTTTTTTTTTTTTTTTTTAAAATTTTTTTTTTTTTTTTTNAGAGGCAGGCAGAGAGACAGGGAGAGGAGGAAGCAGGCTCCCTGCTGAGCAGAGAGCCCGATGCGGGCCTCGATCCCAGGACGCTGAGATCATGACCTGAGCCGAAAGCAGAGGCTTTAACCCACTGAGCCACCCAGGCGCCCGCAGGCGCCCCACATCTTAAAGTAAATTTGTTATAAGCTGTGCCACAACTAAGTATGCCATTGCCATTGAAGATATAATTAAGGCCCACTTTGATAAGTGTGGACACAGGAGATTGGGTTCTACTCTTGATTCTATCATTTAAGTTTTCTGAAGATAAAAAGGGGAAACTGTGTTAGGGATAAAATACATAGATATATATACACATATTTGTTAAGTCAAATAAGAAGTAAAAGGATGGGGGGGCGCCTGGGTGGCTCAGTTTAAGTGTCTGCCTTCGGCTTCAGGGTCCTGTGACTGAGCCCCACATTGGGCTCCCTGCTCTGTGGGAGAGCCTGCTTCTCCCTCTCCCACTCCCCATGCTGGTGTTCCCTCTCTCGCTGTGTCTGTCTCTGTCAAATAAATAAATAAAATCTTAAAAAAAAAAAAAAAAGTAAAAGGATGGGATTCCACTTGTACATCCACACTAAAGTGTAATAATATAAAACGTCATGTTAAGCATTTTAGTTTAATTTATGAAATGTTTTTTATCTTAAAATAGTGTTGGAAAACAAAGCATATTAGTGAGATTTAGGTAACAAAGTATCTTTGAAACTACTGATTAGCTAGCCCTGAAGGTAAACATCTTTGTCCTTCTAGGTTGACTTGGGAGACTGTGTTGGTCTTTTTCCATATTTAAGTAAATATTCTTATTCCGTACTTATTCCTAGTAAGTCAGAAATCAACTCCTACCCTTTTCTCTCTTTGTCCAAAAACTTCTAGGTAGTATGCTTCTGGCCATCATTTACTTTATTCTAAGAATCTGTTCTTTTCTGTGTTATCTTGGAATGTTTCCTTATGCCTTATTGTTTCTATTGCTAATTGTGAAATTTCTTTTTTTTAAAGATTTTATTTATTTATTTGAGAGACAGAGAACGAGCATGAGTTGGGAGAGAGGTAAGCAGACTACTTGCTGGGCAGGGAGCCCGACTTGGGGGTCAATCCCAGAACCCTGGGGTCCCAACCAGAGCTAAAGGCAGATGTTTGACTGAGCCACCCAGGTGCCCCCAAATTGTGAAATTTCTTGACAAAGAGATATATTGCTAGAATGTACTCTTTCATTAATAAAAACTCTAACATTAGCAATTATAAACTACATACCTCCAGTTCTTCAATAAAAGCAGCCAAGTCTTCTTTCCACAAGTCTGATGGACTCTTTCTCTTTAGTGTTTCTAGTTCTTGCTCCTTTATAACATAGTTAGAAAATTAAGAGTTAATTTATGGGCATAAACAGCACAAAATTTTCACGAAGCACAGTTTTTACTTTCACCATTTGAACAACCGAGCAATATGTTACCGCCACCAACAACTGACTTTTTCATTTCTCAGCTTGCACAGTTCATCCTTCTTCTCCTTGGTGAGATACCAAAGAGGCATATCAAGAAGGTAGTTGAAGGTTGGTCCAGAATCTCTTACAGAGTCACTCTTTTCAGGTTCATTTTCATTGTCACTCTCTTCATTCTCTTCTTCATCTGGTACCTAGAGGAGAAATTAAAATGTAGCTTTAACAGGAAATATGAAGCAGAGACATTAGATTATACATAATCTTCAATAATACAGAAAATGCTAACCAAGAAACTACCTTTTGCTGTGCTTCTTTCCAAGCCTTCACGGGATCTGAATCGTATCCCCTCTGAATCAGAACTTTAATTAATTCTTTCTTAGGCTTATTTTCTATTAAAAAATGTAAACAGAGATAATGGTTTTGAGCAATACTTTAGGAAAGGGATAGGTTTTACCATATTAATTCAAAAGATTAAAACTAAAAATTAAACTGTCTTTGTCTTGCATAAATCTATACATTCTGGTTTAGAGAGAAGTCTTTTCCCTAAACCACTGACAAATGTAAATTACCACAAGTGGGACAGTCAAATCACATTATGAAATTGTTGACCTAATTATAATTCTTAAAAGAACAGAAGACAGTCAAACCTTATTTCTGGTCTCTACCTCAATTACACTTCATTTTAAAAACTTTAACATTGATTGGGCAAGATTTTGTGCCACCAACCAAACCATTGATTTCTCCATGATACACCCATTCCCTTTTTCTAGAGTACCTTTCTTCCAATGACTACTGCAGTCAATTTATTATACTTTGAGGGATATTGAGTTACTATCTATAAGATATTTTGGAATGAATTTCTAAGTACTATCTTTTCTCAATTAACTTGATACAGATCACACATGTAGGCTCCCTACATTTTTTTTTTAAAGGTTTTATTTATTCATTTGACAGAGAGAGAGAGATTACAAGTAGGCAGAGAGGCAGGCAGAGAGAGAGGAGAGAGGAGGAAGCAGACTCCCTGCTGAGCAGAGAGCCCGATGTGGGCCTCGATCCCAGAACCCTGGGATCATGACCTGAGCCGAAAGCAGCGGCTTTAACCCACTGAGCACCCAGGTGCCCTCCCTACATTTTTATACTCAAGAAGACTGCATAGTCCCATTATTCCCTAAATTCTGGTAAACTATACACAAACATTACTTTCTGTTTTCTTTGAATCATGTCCATTATCACTCATTTTAGCTTTGCCTTAAGCAATAATTTTATGAAATTAAGGGGCGGTTACACTAGTGTTACTAAAAAATATTCATGAATTTGAACATGTAACTATTAAGTTAAACATTTTTGTGTACGACCAGAAAATTATTCTCTGATCACCAGGAACTCATGTTGCCATATTTTGGGACTTGCTACTATGATCCATAAGTTAGTTGCCTAGCTTTCCTAGTTAGCCCTGCCCAGGGCTGAGCTATTTTTTTTTTTTTTTTTAAAGATTTTATTTATTTATTTGACACAGAGAGAGAGATTACAAGTAGGCAGAGAGGCAGGCAGAGAGACAGGGAGAGGAGGAAGCAGGCTCCCTGCTGAGCAGAGAGCCCGATGCGGGCCTTGATCCCAGGACGCTGAGATCATGACCTGAGCCGAAAGCAGAGGCTTTAACCTACTGAGCCACCCAGGCGCCCTATTTTTTTTTTTTTTTAAACTTCCTTACAACCCAGCTTTTGTCAAAACTGTTTCCTTCCTGTCACTTAAACCCTGACTTACAAGCTTCTAGAATGTCTATAAAAAAAAAAAATCCAAGACATGATTCTTTCAGTCATCAGCACACAATTTAGTTGTAATATAAACCATTTAAAATCTTCCTTCTGGCCTTTTTCTCTCCTCTAAGACAACATCTCTTCTCTTGATCAGTTTACACAGGTACCTTTCTCTCTCTCTATTCTTTATCTAAATGTCAACTAGGGGCACCTGGGTGGCTCAGTGGTTAAGCCTCTGCCTCCGGCTCAGGGCATGATCTCAGGGTCCTGGGATCGAGCCCCACATCGAGCTCTCCACTCAGCGGAGGGCCTGCTTCCCCCGCTCTCTGCCTGCCTATCTGTCTACTTGTGATCTCTCTCTCCATCAAATAAATAAATAACAAAAATCTTAAAAAAAAGTCAACTAAATCTTGATTTTTCAAGATGTTCAGTCTAAGAAAAGCTATCTTTTCCAAACTATAAATGACTAGGTATTTAAAAGAAATGTTTGTATAAGTGACCAGCTGAACTAAATGATTTTGCTCTCCCTCCCCACCATTACACTCCCCCAAAATGTTTAAAGTTTGGCATAATTATAGTTTTAGTACAGATAGTTATTAATCCAAAAACGTACCGATGATTATTTTGCCATCTATTTTTTCTAAGATAAAGCGAGCCTGATTGTTCAGTTTAGCAGATTCAGCTCCAAGCATTCCTAGAAGCCATTCTTTTCTTAATCCGTAATATTTAAGCCTGAGTTCAAAGAAGTCTCTTAGAATATCCAACACTGTGTCATATTTCTTCAAACATCCTACATGGTCAAAAAGCACCTAGAAAAGAAAAACAAGATTATAAAGCCAAGAACAGATAAATTGACTAAACTTTAATGGTTTTTGAGAAAAGACTTTATTCTTCAAAAACATAAAAGTATTCTAGGATTTCCTTTTAAAATTGATATTAAACTTTAATATAAACTGAAACATGGGTACCTCTCATAAAATAAGACATACCATAGAGTTGCATGTGAGACTAGTTTGGAGTTTGAAAACTTTGTGTAGTCCCACTCTCTCTGCCTCTGCCAGTTTCTCCTCAGTCATTTTCACAACAAACTTCACAGTAGTGTCTGTATGGTATTCCCTATAATCTGTTATGAGAGGTGGAGTCTTCTCAGTTCCGTTCAACATGGGTTCTAGAACCTGTTCTTTATATGTCTAAAGAAAGATAATTTCTTTTGTAAGTGTCTAAAATACAGGCTTAGGAGTATTCAACGAGTAGTAGTACAAAGTGTTTCCCCAATCACAAAAATCAAAGAAGAAATCCACAATTACTTACCTGGGTCCATGTTCTGATAGGAAGCTCTGAGATTTCAATGGTTGTGGAATTAAGAATAGCCACTTCACCACTAATCACATATTGATTTGGAGCCAGTTCTTCAATAGTACCCCTGAAGTTCTTGTAACTTGGAAGCTAAATTGGTATTTTAAAGAAGAATAGGTTTTCTAAATGTGACAGTAAAAATAGAAATCCCAACAGCATTAAACAATAAACCCAATGAACATTGAAGTATGAAATTGATTTTGTATGTGTCCTCTTTAACAATACAGTCTACTGAATTGAAACCAGAGGAAAAGGAAGGATCCTGAAATACACAGAATAGTTACCATTGGCAAAGGTTCTTCTCCATCCATCAAACGCCTGATGTTATTTACAACTTCACGAATGTCAAAGTTGGGGATTTTGCAGGACCACCCAGTACCGATTCCTTCAGCACCATTTATCAACACCATGGGTATAATAGGAATGTACCATTCAGGTTCGACACGTTGATTGTCATCATATAAAAACTTCAATGTGTGATCATCTTTCGGTGGAAATAACAACCGAGCCAAAGGGCTAAAATAAACAGTCAAAGAATGTTATTTTACAAAAATACTTTTGATACTTAATTTGTGAAAAGGACATGTTATCTCATATCTATGCATGAAAATTACTTTGGCTTACTTGCTGACTAATAATCATTTAACAGTATTTACTGAGCACTTTGTATGTGCCAGGTACTACAGACAAAATCTCGAAGGAGCTCACATAGGGGGAGACAGACAATGCACATACATTTTGTCAGGTGGTGGGGTAAATGCCAGGGAGAAAGAAAAAATAGACAAAAGTGATTGAATGATTGAAGATGCTAAGGAATGGTAACACTTTCTGAAAGGATGACATTAGAGTGAAGAAATTGAGAGAATAAGCCATCGTGTGGCTATCTGGAAAAAGTATTATAAGCAGAGGGAAAGGTAAGTAAAAAGCCCTTTAAAGAGAGTGTGCTTGGCATGTTTAAATATAGGCAGAGGCCAGGTGTTTTTGGAACAGAGACAGTATGAGATGGAGTCAAAAGATATGGGGAGTGGGCACATAGATCATGTAGGTCCTTTAGATTTTACTCTAAAGGAAAAAGTTGGAAGGTTCTGAACCAGAATGATCTATTTAAAAATATTAGTTGGCTTGGGCGCCTGGGTGGCTCAGTGGGTTAAAGCCTCTGCTTTCGGCTCAGGTCATGATCTCAGGGTCCTGGGATCGAGGCCCATATCGGGCTCTCTGCTCGGCAGGGAGCCTGCTTCCTCCTCTCTCTCTGCCTCTCTGCCTACTTGTGATCTCTCTCTCTCTGTGTCAAATAAAGAAATAAAATCTTAAATAAATAAATAAAAATATTAGTTGGCTGCCATAAGAAAGCAGGATGGTAGATTATAGTAATTTTTTAAATAAAGATTTTATTTATTTATTTATTTGACAGAGAGAGAGAGAGAGAGAGAGAGAGAGAGAGAGAGAGAGATCACAAGTAGGCAGAGAGGCAGACAGAGAGAGAGGAGACAGGCTCCCCGCTGAGCAGAGAGCCTGATGCGGGCCTCGATCCCAGGACCTTGAGATCATGACCTGAGCCACCCAGGCGCCCTATAGTACTTCAGATACTATAATATGCCTTAGTAAATATTGAGAGGGTAGTCAGCTATAAGAGATTCAGGGTTGGAAGCTATTGAAACTAGATGGATGGGCTATCATCCATCATATATATCATATCATGGGTGGGAAATAAGTGTAGTTAGTGGAAACAGAACTAATGAAGGAGCTTTGGGGCAGGCCAGTAGAGGCTGGAAAGATGAGAAGGACCCAGCAAAGAGGACAAATGAAGAAAGCCAACAGTTTGGTGTCTTGGAAGCCAAATAAAGAAGAGTTTCAAGGAGGATGAAGTGATTAACTAGCTAATGCTGCTGAAAGTTGCGTAAGATGACAGTAGAAAATTGACCATACATAATGTACTTTCCATAGACTCATAAAGAGTAAAATTTCAACTGCGGTATTTAGGAAGAATTAAGCTCTTCTTTACTCTGACCCCAAGTCTACAGGATTTCTCAACCTCGGCATTATTGATATTTTGGGTCAGATAATTCTTTGTTATGGGGGCTATCCTATGCATTGTAGTGTGTTTGGCAGGAGCTCTGATTGCTGCCCACTAGATGTAGCACAGCTCCCCTAGTCATGACAATCAAAAATGTCTCCAGACATTACTATGCCTCCTGGGAGATGCGGTGGTGATGCAAAATCTACCCTGGTTGAGAACCACTGCTCTGTACAATGAAGGTGAAGAAAACATAAGAAATGGAAGTAAAAACATTTAGTTTGGCAAGGAAACAGTATTTCAAAGAAATTTAAAGGCATGGCTATCAAACTGAAATAGAATTTAGACTTTTTCCTTATTGGAAGGAGTAGCATAATTAAATTTAAGCGAGCTAGTTTAAAAAAAATTAATACTGTAAACATCTATATCAAAATATATTTTCTGATTAATTGAATTTTTATATTTTGGGTCAACTAAATGTCACATTATTTCAAAACTGGAAATGGCAATTCAGTAGAAATTTTTTTTATAAAGTTGAATATATATATATTTTTATTATGTTCAGTTAGCCAGCATATAGTACATCATCAGTTTTTGATGAATTCACCGGAAATTGTAGGCATACCCACCTGAGCATTGTGAAGATGTATCGAGGACTAGCAGAATCCTTGCCACCATGCAGCCTAGTACCAAACTGACCAATGGGCTGCAAAAGGTTCAGGTTATTGCTACCCACAAAATTCTGAGCCAAATTGATAATGGTCATCATTAGTGACATCTGGGGGTGGAAAAAGATTCGTTATTCTGAGCTGTAAGCTTCTAATAATATATATCCATTATTATGACTAAGCCTCACTATAATCCTGTAAGGTTTTATGAGATATAGATGTTTATTGACTCTTCCCAGATAATTACATGGCAGATGTACCTAAACTCAAGACTTCTGGCTCCAAGTTCAGGGATCTTGTGTTCCAATAATTTCTATCAAGTCCTATACAACCTTGAAGGCATAGCTCTTTTCTTCATCCTCAGCAGAATGAAATATTTCCTCCTTTGTGTTATAATACTTTGTTCACTTTTCTTTTTTTTTAGATTATTTATTTATTTGTCACAGAGAGAGAGACACAGTGAGAGAGCACAAGCAGGGGGGAGCATCAGGCAAAAAGGGAGAAGCAGGCTCCCTGCTGAGTCACTTTATTTGATAGTTGTGTGTGTGTGTTGGCTGATTAAATTGTGATTACACCTTGAAGTAAGGAAATTATTTGATTTTTTTTATATATCTGGTGCATGGTAATTACCTGACAAATGTTTGTGTGAACATTTACTGAATGCCCACTATGTTTTGATTGAAAGCAACAAGCAAGACAATCATTTCATTTAAAGTTCTAGAAACCTACAGGCAACCTAGTTCTTTAAAATGTAATTAATGCAAAAAGCAATTTAATCACAAAATAAAAAAGGAATATATGGTTGTATAAAATCAACTCAGAAATACAAAAAAATGGAAAGTTATCCTGTTTAATTGACACAGATAACCAAAGTTAATAACCTAGAGCAAACCCTTCTAGGTATTTTGCTTTAAGTACTGTTTTGGCTCTTTTTCTCCCCACTGACAATGGACTATGGATATTCTTAATGTTAGTACACACAGATTTACTTCAGTTATATAATTTATTCCAGGCATAGATGTGTCATAATCAATGACAATTTTCCAGTTGACGGACATTTTTAATGTCTAAATTTTAGCATCACAAAGGTATATATATTTTTTGAACATAGATACTTATAGACTTATGAGTCTCCTTACTGAAATACTATTTTTAGAAATAGATTTGTTAGGTCAAATGGTAAGTACATTTATAGTTTGACCGATTTACCAGATTTCACCAAATTGTCCTCTACTATGGGTGAACCAGTGTTCATTTCACCAAGTATTCTCACTAAGTGTTTGGAAAATGATTTTGCAGGTATTTTTGCTATAATGCTTTCTGGAAACATTATGGATGTATGGATTGTGTGTTTACCTCCCCATGATGATAAGAGGACATCTCAGCCACTGACCCAGCTAACTGGGCAACCTTCACCTCTCGCTTGTCATTCCGTTTGAAACAGGTAAACAAAACCTTTCTTTGACCTGGTTTCAAGCCTTCAAAATGAAAGAAGTACAAATATTAGTATCTTCAACTTAATCATTTATAGACATTGATTTCTATGTATGATAAAAACAGGCTAACATATTGGAACTTACCATCCACCATAGATGGGATAGATCTCTCATTATCAGAATTTGAGAACAGGATAAGTTCCTTATTTATGAAGTCATTGTATGTCAGATATGTGGTAGTTTGTCCATACAAGTAATCCTGAGGGACCAAAGAAAGTTATTACACGGTCTAATTTAAAAAAGATCATTGACCTTAACAAGGCTTAACACCAAAAATAAAGAAATCAATCTTTCAGCATATCAATTCTATAATAATTCTTAAGTCCTTCAAAGATACAGATTTATGTAGAAGTATTTTACAGGTTTTAAAGATAAAGCAAATTTAGTTGTTGCACAGTTAGGAAAAACTGCATTGCCTTTTTAATTTTTCAGTTCCCATACATTTATGCAGCAGTCTAAATAAGCACATTCATATATATAGTTATATATTATTAAATTTGTTGCTGAAGCAATTAGTCATTATGCTGTGGGATATATAAGATTTTTTTTTTTTTTTAGATTGAGAGAGAGAGAGCAAGTGAGCAAGCCCATTGAGTGGGGGTGGAGCGAATCCCAAGTTTGCTCCCAGCAGAGCCCTACAGATTTCACGACTCTGAGATCACAATCTGAGCCAAAATCAAGAGTCAGACATGCCCAACTGATTGAGCCACCCAGGTGCCAAGATATTTAAGATTTTTACCTCTGGAAGGCCAAGTAACTTCCGTTGCCTTCTATCCTCCATGAAATGAGTTAACCATTCCTTTCGATCATCTATCTGTTTCTTGCTAAAGGCCTACACATTAGAGATAAAAAAAGATGTCACTGGTACGAACAGTCTCCCAAAATCTCTTGTATAAAAACTAAACAAACAATAAACTGACTTTCCTAAAACAAATGGTCCCTTTCTCTATGATATGCTTACTAAAAACATTCTATATTCTATAAAACATTCTATTATATAAAATTTTATAAGTTTTAATCGACTAGCTAAAGTAGTGATTTACAAAACTAGAATGTATCTATGAAACAGAACTCAAACTGACCAGGCTGATGGCAGCATCATCTTCAGGACCAGAATATTTGAATTGAATACGATGTCTTTTCATATCTGCAAAGTATTCTTTAGCTTCTTTTGATGTGCTGGTGCCCAAACCTACACAACCAACAATATCAAATTACTCCATATTATCTTGTATAATGGTATATAACAAAATGAGAAGTTCTATATGGGTTTCCTTACAAACCTTTGTAGTACTTGACTTTCCATTTTTTATGATTTGGAGTAGAACTCTTCCATTCTTCAAATTCAGGAAGGCTATAGAATGCCATTTCTTGTTTGTTTTTAGACACCTGTGGTAAAGAACATGTTGCTGTGGTTTTGCACACTGCTGAGTCCCCCATATACCATATATCACTGGGGTTATATGCATATAAAGCACTGAGTAGGGGTCTTAAAATATCCATTATGGTAATTTAAAAGTTAATATACCTTTACAATGGGAGTGATAAATTCTTCCAGAAAACGATGCCGTAGAAGAGAGGGCCAGTTATGATGGATAAAATTAATCAGCAGGCCTTTGATATGGGAACCATCTTGGTCCTAGAAATATTTGGAAAGCCAAAACACAAAAGAATTGTTTCGAAACTAAAAAAAATTACGATTAACCTACTGGTGATTTCTCTAAAAATTTTCTATGGGGATTAAAAAAAGAAAAAAGCTATTTAAATACACTCACTTAACCTGTATACGTAACACACATGTGAAGAATAGAGCTCCAAGTTAAGTAATTTCCTTCCACAGCAAGAAAGCAATGCAACAATTAAGACATGTTTAGGTAACAATCTAAAATATTTGAAAGCAAAAAATAAAATAAAATAGAATAAAAATAAGATATTTGAAAGCAAATCTGACCTGATCTGTCATAATCATTATCTTTCCATAACGAAGAGTCTTCAGTGAATCTTCATCTTCATAGTTTTTCTTGTACTGAAGACCCACAATCTTGATGATATTGTTAATTTCAGCATTTTCCATGATCTAAAATGGACATGCCAAAAAAGGTAATGTTTTGTTTGTAAATTTGAAAATAGGACTGTATATGTTGTTTGGGTTTTCCTGAGGTACAGTATTTTAGTCAGAAACATCTGTTAAGAAATGCTACAATGTACCCAATTTCTTAAAATAATAACTATAAACTAAAACATATTTCAAAATGCCCAGTGAGGGAATGAAATACAAGTATGAAGTCCTGCATTATAAAAAACGATTTAGATTCTAAAGATGGTTCACCTGTTTATGAGAAGCTTCTCGAACATTGAGTATTTTTCCTCTAAGTGGGAAAACCCCATATTTGTCTCTCCCAACCACACCAAGGCCTGAAACAGCCAAAGTTTTAGCTGAGTCTCCCTCAGTCAGGATAAGTGTACACTCATTGGAGTTTCGACCCCCTAAAATAAAAATGCACAAATTAATACTGGCACATTTAGTTCAACCTCAAATATACTAAGTCAAACATACTATCAATAGTTTTGTGATAAAACACTAATAGATATTAGAACTAATGTTCATAGTAAAAAAACCCAAAAAACAAAAAACCCTAGTTTCTTAGACTATTTTTTTTTTTGAAAGACTTTATTTTTGGGGCGCCTTGGTGGTGCAGTCCGTTAAGCCTTTGGCTCAGGTCATGATCCCAAGGTTCTGGGATTGAGGCCTACGTCGGGCTCCCTGCTCAGCAGGAAGCCTGCTTCTCCCTCTCCCACTCCCCCCTGCTTGTGTTCCCTTTCTCTGTCAAATAAATAAGTAAAATCTTAAAGATAAATAAATAAATAAATAAATAGATTTAACATTGGGGTACCTGGCTGGCTTAGTCAGAGAAGCATGCAACTATTGATCTTGGGATTGTGAGTTTGAGCCCCACGTTGGATATAGAGATGATTTAAGTAAATTAAAAAAAAAAGACTTTAAGTAATCTCCACACCCAACATGGGGCCTGAACTCACAACCCTCAGACAGAAGAGTCACATATTCCAATGACTAAGCCAGATAGGCGCCTCTTTTATGCTAATTTCTTGTGACATTTATACTGTTGCTGAACATTCTTTTGATCATATTATGTTAAAAATATTTGTTAGTGGGTGCCTGAGTGGTCTCAGTTCAGTTGGTTAATGCCTTTGGTTCAGGTCATTATCCCAGAGTCCTGAGATTATGACCCGCATCAGGCTCCCTGCTCAGCAAGAGTCTGCTTCTCCCTCTACTCTTCCCCCACTGCTCGTGATTTCTCGCTCTCAAATAAATAAATAAAATCTTAAAAAAAAATTTGTTAGTGATGGGGTTTCGAACACACTACCTCTAAACAGGACACTTGGCATATTGAGTATTTTAAGCTGAAGGAGTTTGAGAAAATGCTAGAAGCAAGTTCTCTCTGACCTCACCTCCCAGTCTTCTACCTTGAAGAAGGTCACAAGACCCTCATGTGAGAAGTGTCCTCCATATACCACAAAGGGAACATTTTTATCTCCCAGAGTGACACTGAAAAGAATGTGAATGAATAGGCCTCACTGAGCTTCCCCCAGTTTACTATACTTAGTTCATACTCTGCCCTAATCATATCTTTCCACTCTTCCTCAAACCTAACAAAAACCTTCAGGTTTAACCACTTCTTTGGGTCTTCATTTCCCTATGAAAGTTCCTGTCAAGTAAAATTTATATTAAATAAATTTTTATGTTTTTCACCAGTTAGCCTGTCTTTGTCAGTTTAATTTTCAGACCCAGACAGGAACTAAGAGGGTTGAGAAAAATTTTTTCCGGGTGCCTGGGTGGCTCAGTGGGTTAAAGCCTCTGCTTTCAGCTCAGGTCATGATCTCAGGGTCCTGGGATTGAGGCCCGCATCGGGCTCCCTGCTCAGCGGGGAGCCTGCTTCCCCCCCCCCCTGCCTGCCTCTCTGCCTTCTTGTGATCTCTCTCCCTCTGTGAAATAAATAAATAAAATCTTTAAAAAGAAAAATTTTTTCCTTCCCTATATTAGGTAACAGAGCACTACATATTCTTTTTTTATCTTTTTTTTTTAAAGTAGGCTCCACACCCAGCATGAGCCCAATGCAGGGCCTGAATTCATGATCCAAGATCAAGACCTGAGCCAAGATCATGAGTCAGACATTTAACCAACTGAGTCACCCAGGGACCCCAGATCACTACAAATTCTTATTTTATACTCTTAATCATCATCTCAACATTTCTGTAATTGCCAAAAATTAGAAATGATCTAAATGTTCAATAACAGGAATTGGTTGATTTTTAACCATGTAAAAATATTCTGTTGAACATTACATGTTGAGGGGAAGGTATCCACAGTATGCTGTTAATGAATAAAACAAGGAACTGAAATACAAGATTTAAAGTTTAGAAGCATTATTAAATGTGTACCTGCATCATTGGCATCATCGAGTTTGGGAATTCCCTTGATTCTGTTATGTTTTACAGCTGAACACTTCTTATTTAATTGGATTTGGGCCTTAAACTTCACCCAATTTAGTATGCTTTCCACAATACCACAGCCAGTTGCCTGAAAATGAGAAGATTCACGTTAGGGAAGAAGAATTCTGTCAGAAATCTAGACTATAAATGAGCTCCTATAAAAATTATTCAAAGTTTGTAAAGAGATAAAAAAAATAATTTTCAGACAGAAGATGACATGTCTTCCTGTCTTAGGTTATCATAATTGAGGGAACTGGTTCCCTTGAGTTCATTCATTCAGTAAATATTTTTTTTTTTTTAAAGATTTTTTTTTTTTATTTATTCATTTGACACAGAGAGAGAGATTACAAATAGGCAGAGAGAGAGGAGAGAGGAGGAAGCAGGCTCCCTGCTGAGCAGAGAGCCCGATGTGGGCCTCGATCCCAGGACCCTGGGATCATGACCTGAGCCGAAGGCAGCGGCTTTAACCCACTGAGCCACCCAGGCGCCCCATTCAGTAAATATTTATTAACTACATATTTACGTTGTGCTAGGCACTGAGATCCATGTTGGAGATTTAGTGGTTAAAATCTATGTTGGATATTGTTGGTTAAAACAAATTGGTCATGGTCCTTGTCCTTATGGACTTTAAGATAACAATAAGGAAGATGGAAATAGAGCGAGAAATTGCAAGTGTGATGAGTGTTATGGATAAAAGTATGCTACATCTCATAACATGTCTAGGGAAAAGGGTAGAAAGTAAAGTCTTTCCTGAGGAAATGACATCGAAGATCTAAAGTAGCTAGCTAAGTGAGAAGCATTTCAGGCAGAAGGATTACCATGTGGAAAAGCTCTAAGGAGGGGCAAGAGTACAAATGCTTCTGAGTAATTTGAAGGTAGTAGGACTGAAGCTTAGACAACAGGAAAAAGTGGTACTGAGATGAGGTTGGAGATGGCAGGTCTTCTTGTAGGCCACATTAAAGAATTTGGACTTAAAACATTAAAAAAAAAAAGATTTTATTTATTTATTTTACAGAGAGTGAGAGAGCACAAGCAGGGGGAATAGCAGAGGCAGAGGGAGAAGCAGGCTCCCCTCTGAGCAGGGAGCCCAAGGCGGAACTCGATCCCAGGACCCTGGGATCATGACCTGAGCCAAAGGCAGACACTTGACTGAGTCACCCAGGTGCCCAAAACATTTTTTTTTAATTTTTAATGATTTATTTTTTTTTAAAGATTTTTTTATTTATTTGAGAGCGAGAGTGTGTGAAAGTGGGGGCAGGGGCTGAGGGAGAAGGACAGAATCCTAACCAGACTCCCCACAGAGCACAGAGCAGTAATCTCTACACTCAACATGGGGCTCAAACTTACAACCCTGAGATCAAGAGTCACACTCCATGGAATGAGTCAGCCAGGCGCCCCTGGACTTTTTTTCTAAGAGTGGAAGTTACCAAAAGACTTCAAAAGAGAATGAAGACAAAAACATGTGCTTTAAGACAAAAAGATTACTTAAGAGCATTCCAAAGAAAGGACTGAAATATTATGAACATTAAGAATCATTATAGTAATACAGAACAGAGATAACAGTGAGGCTACTGCGGTATCCAAAAGATGAGTCTTACTGATTGGATTATAGAGAGGGTAGGGGAGTAAACAGAAAGGTCCCAGCTCTGTTTATGCAACCTAGTGGTTGGTTGGGGCCTTTTACTAAAACAGGAAATAGTTTTGTTTTTGTGGGGTGGGGAAGGTCCTTGTGTAGAAGTCAATGAGTATGGAGAGAACTAATTCAGTGTTGATGGGGAGCCAACTTTAGGCAATGTTTGGAAAGCAGTGAAATGGGCTGAATTCAGAAGTGATCCAAACTGAATGGTGATAATGTAATGGGGAAATATAGGCATATGGATAGTAATTACTGTAGTAAGAATAGTGAGGTGAAAGCTATTTCTTTTTTCCTTTTCAGAGGCAGAAGAGATGTGGGAGGAATCTTGGTTTTTGCAGAGCAGAGAAGAGCAATAGACAATAAAGCAACGTGCTTCTATTTCTTATGTCCCTGTATTTACAGCCTTTTCCTTTTTTTTTTTAAAGACTTTATTTATTTGAGAGAGAGTGAGAGAGAGAGCGCAAGCATGAGCAGGGGAGGAATAGAGGGAGAGGGAGAAGCAGACCCCCTGCAGAGGGGCTCAATCCTGGGACTCTGGGATCATGACCTGAGCCAGAGGCAGACGGCCAGTGGACTGAACTACCAAGATGCCCCGGTACTCACAGCTTTGATGAATTTTTCACTTAATTGGCATGTTGATCCAAAGTTCTTGACTTGTAAAGTCATGTTTTCTTTTGTCTGGGAGTCAAAGGTTGGGTTCTCAATTAAGGCATTCACAAAAATCCACATGTGATTTTTCACCTGCAGGAAAAGCTGATATTAGATCGCTAAAAACTTACGCTTTATTTGTAGCCTTTCTTTTCTTCCTTGACTTAAAAACTTTGCTAAAACACCATACCTGATGTGCTTTTACTGCAACACCACCCTTGTTCTTCTTCTTCACAACATCAACAAGTTTAGTCACAATCTGATCAGCTATATAATCAACATGTCTGCCACCCTAATAGAGAAAAATGCCAAACTGTAAAGCTCAGGACTCATCAAAATTATAATAATGATCAAATATTTAAAAAAATCTAATTTAGCTTTCTTTATGCCAGGGCAGCCAAATAGTCAAGTTCATTTTATTTATTAAAATCAGTGATACTTGTGCACTACTGGGTATTTACCCTAAAGATATAAAGGTAGTGATCCTCAGGGGCACGTGCACCCAAATGTTTATAGCAGCAAAATAGCCAAACTATGGAAAGAACCTAGATGTCCATCAACAGATGAATGGATAAAGAAGATGTGGTATATATATGCAATGGAATACTATGCAGCTATCAAAAGAAACGAAATCTTGCCGTTTGCAACGACATGGATGGTACTAGAGGGTATTATGCCGAGCGAAATAAGTCAATCAGAGAAAGACAATTATCATATGATTTCTCTGATATGAGCAACTTGAGAGTCAGGGTGGGGGGTCGTGGGGGGTAGGGAGGGAAAAATAATGAAACAAGATGGGATGGGGAAGGAAACAAACCATAAGAGACTCCTAATCTCACAAAACAAACTGAGGGTTCCTGGGGGGTGGGAGGGTAGGGATAGGGTGGATGGGTTATGGACATTGGGGAGGGTTTGTGCTTTGGTGAATGCTGTGAAAGATGTAAGCCTGATGACTCACAGACCTGTACCCCTGGGGCAAAGAATAATAAAAAAAAAATCAGTGATACTTGTATGTAAAGGTAAATTATGATTAATACAAAAACAAAATTACCTTGGACGTGGCAATGCTGTTGACGAAGCTAATTTGCTGAAAGCCTTTTTCACTCATTGTTAAGCATACTTCCCACCTGGGGTTTACTTGTTCATGGATAATTTTCAATGGATTGCCAGTTTCATCTACTTTATCCTTCAAATACATATCTACATAGCTACGGAATCCTTTTACCTGTACAGGAATTAAAAGTTATGGTATTAGAAAAAAGTTATAAAAAGTATTCAATTATAGGCCATGAGGATTTTTCAAAACTAATGAAATGATGTTCACTGATGGGCATAAGAGAATGGTCATTAAAGGGCACAAAAGGATTCATTTAGGAGAAATTTGAGAAAGACATTTCCTTTAGTGAGTTTAAAAGAGCTAAGTAAAAAAATGTGTCATACTGTTTTCTTTTCAGGAATGTATCTGAGAAATGGTAACAAAAAATATGGGAGGAAAAAAAAATCAGTTTTACCTCTGATGATGATCATATAAATTCCCTCATTGCCCTTAACACCCTGGAAAATGCTTACCGGCAGCTTATTTCCATTGAGAAAGACTTTGACATCTTTAGTGGATCCAGCAATATCATATGCTCTTCTAATCATCAGTGCAACAATATCTTTATCTAGGCTTTGCATTTTAAACTTGGACAAGTCGGGCTGGAAGGTAATACATGTATAATCTTCTCCATTAAAGGGCTTGAGTTCCATCTCACCAGCTCTCCCCATGTTATTCATCCATGTCTGTGGAAGTAAAAAATAAGATAAAAAATTCAAGTTTTTTCTTTTTTCTCTTTTTTTAAATTTACTTGACAGAGGGAGAGAGAGATCACAAGTAGGCAGAGAGGCAGGCAGAGAGAGGAGGGAGCAGGGTCCCCACTGAGCAGGGAGCCCGATGCAGGCCTCAATCCCAGGACCCTGGGATCATGACCTGAGCTGAAGGCAAAGGCTTTAACCCACTGAGCCACCCAGGCACCCAAAAATTCAAGTTTTTTCACAACAAACTAGAACTAAACACAAATCGATTTAAGTCCTAAAAAAAAATCCAATGTATGTTCATGAATAATTTTCCATGATTTAATAGCCTATAAATTATATTAAATTAAACCAGCCACTAATGCTGTTATAAATTGCTAAAGTACAATTTATATTTGAGGAACAAGATACTTATTTTTTTTTTTTTTTTTTTTTAAAGATTTTATTTATTTATTTGACAGAGAGAGAGAGAGAGATCACAAGTAGGCAGAGAGGCAGGCAGAGAGAGAGGAGGAAGCAGGCTCCCTGCCGAGCAGAGAGCCCGATGTGGGCCTCGATCCCAGGACCCTGAGATCATGACCTGAGCCGAAGGCAGAGGCTTTAACCCACTGAGCCACCCAGGCGCCCACAAGATACTTATTTACTTGCCTGTTTGAACATTTTCTTGTATTCTCTACTGGCTGTTTCCACAGTAAATTTGGTACTGAATATGTTACACAGTTTGGCCCCATAGCCATTTCGACCACCTAAGCAAATAAATATAAAATACTTTAATTGTTATCACTGGGAATGCTAATCAATTATAGAGATTTATTCCACTATTTTTAACTTTTATGTCACAGTCATTTAAAAGATGTGTTTTTTCAGGAACAAATATGTTATTTTCCTCCATACTCTACCTGTTACTTTCTTTTCATCATCATCATAGTTACTAGAAGTTAGGAGCTGTCCAAAGATGAGAGCTGGGACATACATCTTCTCAACTTTGTGTTCAACAACAGGAATACCTTTCCCATTATTCCATATACTAATTAAGTTATTTTCCCTAAGAAAAGAAGAATGAAACTTTTATTGTAAAACAGATGGTAAACTAGTGCTTGATATTTTTTATACTTAAATATAATTATCCTTAAAATACAGAAATTTGCAAGTCTCGATTTCTTTGGCTCTTTTTCATACATATCATCTGAAATTCAGCATCAACTACCTTTCCCACCATGCTTAGTTCCTGACACTCCTGAAATAGAAGCCAAGAGGAAAAAAAAATTAATCCTTTTCCAACACCTGGGCAGATACTGATAATGCTGAAAAAATATGAAATTTTAAAATGTTACAATAAACAAAGGGAAATGATATATGCTCAATGGAAAGGAAAAATTTGGAAACTATTATCTATACTGCTTTCTTTCTTTCTTTTTTTTTAAAGGTTTATTTATTTGAGAGCAAGCGAGTGAGCATCTGCACTTGAGTGGGATGGGGGTGCAGAGGGAGAAGGAAAGAGAATCCTCAAGCAGACTCCTTGGAAGGCGGAGCCCTACTTGGGTTTGATCCCAGGATCCTGAGAGCATGACTTGAACTGATATCAAAGAGTATTACAGGTGCCCCTATTATACCACTTTTCAGAGGATCATCTATCTGTACTGTCCTAGCTCCCTTAGCTTTCTCACCCAACAAAGCACGTTGCAAAACAAATACGAAAGGGAAAAACATTACCAATTGTAAACTTCCCTGCTCGCCAAAAAAATGCTAAAAATTTATTTGGACTTATTTCTCTTAGTTATTTTAAATTAATTCTCATAAGATAGTACAGTTTAGTTATAACCAGACAAACACTATGGATCTTATTCCAAGTAGTGCTTAGTATTATCTACAAAAAAGACTAAAACTAGCTCAACACTTTTTTAGACTAGTATATCAAGCCCTTAGGAGCATTCAAGTACATCATTAACACGCTTCCCCCAAAGGACCTAAAACGCAGTTTACGCCAAAACTGATCAGGCTAATAAAAAGGTGAAACAAGTACCCTGCATACCAACAAAGGGACACCCAGCATTTATAACCAGAAATGTTAGATCCAATTATTCTCTATCACCACCTGCTGGTTTACTATTTGAATAGCATCATGAGAAAAAGTAAAAGCTCTAGACTCTAGAATGCTTATTAGACTGAGCAATTATTGGAGATGCTTACTGAAAAATTTAGGGATGAAATGTCATAATGTCTGTAATTTACTTTGAAATGACTCAAAAAACATAGATGGAGCAAATATGGTAAAGCATTGATAACTGTTGGATCTAGGTGGTAGCTATCATAGATTGTTCATTTCAGGATTCTTATTTTCTGTGCTTTTGGAGAATTTCATTACTAAAAAGGCCAAGATTAGTATAAATCAAAGTAAATGCAACTAACAGTAACAATGAGCTATAACAAACAAAAGATCATTCGAGAGACTTACGGGTCAATTGTGACTCTAATACAAGACATTTTTGGGTCCCTTTGTTTGTTGTCTGCAGCATTGACTGAAAGAAAATACACATTTGTAAGAAATCAAGTTAAAAAAATTAAAATATAGAAAGAAAAAAATTGGATTAACGAGGCATTAATTTAACATTTAATCACAGTACTGTTTCTAGGAAAGAATTCAACTTGCTAGACTCCAGTAAACTGCCTCACCTTGCCAGCTATTGTTTGAAATGATAGGAGCTCTGGTTATAGAGGGTTTGCTAGAAATGATACTTCTTATGAAAGATTTTACCAGTAGATCTTTATGTGGAAGAATTTACTCACCTAGAATCTCATCAAAGATTTTGTACAACCCAGGGACAAAGGTGACTTCCCTATAGTTAATGCCAATATCTTCATCGTAAACCCACATTTGCTAGAAATAAGGGAAAGAAATATAGTTACTTTTACCCTATATTTATTCTGTTTTATCATCATCATTACTGTAAAGTTTTCTGGATTAAATTCTACAATACACATATGAAAGCTTAGGCCAGTTCCAGTGACATTCAAAGTATATGGACTATATAGAAAATTAACCTGGAAAAGTATACATTTTAACTACTTCATAACTGCATTTAATTACTTGGTGTTACCTGGGTTACTAATTCCACAGAGCCAATGTAGGTGTCTGGGCGGAGCAAAATATGTTCCAGTTGGGTTTTCTTTTGATAGATTCTTTCAATAGACAATCTTTTCTTAGCATCTTCATTTTTCTTCGTTTTGCTGATTTGCATATTTTCATTTACAGGCTAGCAATTTTGGAAAATTGTAGAAAAGGGATATTTAATTGGAGGCTTATTAAAAACTACAAACAAAACACCCACTGTAATGATTTAGGCACTATAGTGATGTGTAGTCACAATCTTTTACCAGGTGTGGGTGGAGTTTACATCGTTTTGTATAAACACGGCAATTTGAGTTAACTGCAGCCAAGTTCCCAGGTGTCAGTTTGAATAAACATGCATCATCTCATCAAGTGTATGTGACATGGAACTGTTTCCCTTGAATATTTTAGATGTCATTAATAAAATAAATAAAATACACCCACTTCTTTCAGACATTCCACAAATATTTACTGAGTGCCTGCTCTGTCCCAGGCACATAACAGATTCTAGTGAGCAGTAGTTTGGGAGCTCATCGATTCAGTCCTTTGGCCACCATAACGCTTTGAACACAGGAAGGACATATTTTGAGAACTCGGGCCTGCCGGCTCCTCACTGGGAACATCGAGCCCTGCTCTGCACCTTCCAAGGTCAGGGGCATTCAATTCCATTTTCTACCGGAGGGTAGGAAAGTATCTGACTGTGCTGCTTAAAGTCACACGCGGGGCATTAAAATACGAGCCAGTTGAATACTGGCCCTAAAACCAGTAAAACAGAACCCAACACCCCAGAAGGCAATGTAGCCGATAATATTTCACTACTAGCACCATAATGGGGGGCTATCCTCTTCACAGTCACGCCGAGCCCAGGAAACCGGGGACGACGCGGAATACCGGCTCCCAGCCGGCGGCGATCGGACCACAGCCCAGGAACCTAACCCTTCGCGGGCAGCCAGAGAGATGCCGGGCCGCGCTAAGGCTCCACGACCCGCCCCTTCCGCGAGCTGTACCTGTAATGGTGACACCTCCATGGTGACGGTCGTGAAGGGGCTCGACAACCCTGCAAGCGAATAAACCGGCGGGACCCTCGAGACCACCGTGGGGCAAGCCGCTGCTCCAGAGACGCTCGTCGGTTAGAAGAGCTCCTTCGGTCGCAATTGAACCTTCCGGTAGCCCGCCCAAACCAGATGAGCCAATCTCTGACTCTCTCTCACCGGCTCCGTCCCCAGGAACCAATCGTAGCTTGTTTTTTATATTCACCAATGAACGCCTGAGTTGTCCGGGGGCCTGTTTGAACAAACCAATTAGACAAGGGAGGCGGGACTAGAGGGTTTTCAAAAGGCACCACTCGAAGTCGTCGCGGAGAGACCGACGGGGAACCTGGCCAATGAGGAGGGGCTTATTTGTTCCCTCGGTGCCGACTACTCTGAGGAGACTCGCGATGCTAGCGGGAAGGGGGTTTCTGAGGTGCAGGCTGGGGCAGGAGGGTTCCTTAGGAGCTGCTAGCTTACTTCAGATTCCTGAAATGTATAAACCGTCTCCCGTCCTGAGGCTTTTTAAGAGAGGAACGGGAGTCCTAGCTTCATTTTCCTGAGGAAAGTATATACCGTCTCCCGTCCCGAGGCTTTTTAAAAGAGGAAAGGGAGTCCTAGCTTCATTTTCCTGAGGAAATTTGAGCGCCGGCTTTCTGGACTGGCAGCCTGGCGATTTGGTGAAGCGAACAGATTTCTGGCGTCTGCCTCAACCTTCCCTCCCAAGATTTTATTTTCGAAGAAGAAGTACCACAGTTGCGGTCTGGGGATATAATAGAAGGGTCTGGCGAGGCCACGCAAAACAGAGAGCAGCGGTCAAGTCCCCCAGTAGAGCGGCGTTGCGCTGCGAGCTGGTTAATCTAAAGAATAGTTTGTAGTTACCGCCTCAGGAGCGGAGGATGGGGTTTAGGAGCCATTCTAGGACAGGAACTTTTCCCTCAGAAAGCCCGGAGGATGCCCTTCTGCTTGTTACTTTTGCTTTCCTCTGTTAAATTCCCTGAATTCTGTCCAGAAAAGCTGTTCGCATTTGACAAGAAGATGCCACAGACCGAAGGTTTTTTTTTTTTTTAATTTTTTTAATTCTGCCGTGTAAATGTTTGAGTGGGTTTATTCTGTCCTTGTCAATCCACAATGTTAAAATGAGGAAAGAACGCGTTTCCCCCCCTTACAAGATGCTTGAAAAAAAGAACTGCACCATTTGAATGACCGCTTATTCTGTCATCTGAACCACCTCCTTCCAATGGTTATTACTTACTTGAGTTTCTGTCCCTGCTGGGCAATTTGCCAGTTGTGTGGTCTTGATGGAGGCTGGCTTTTGGTGCTTTTGTTTTCTCTACTGAGAAAAAAATAAAAATAACAGTAGTACCTCAGGGGCGCCCGGGCGGCTCAGTGGGTTAAGTGTCTGCCTTGGCTCAGGTCGAGACCCGTGCCTGCTTCTCCCTCCCCTTTGCCCTTCCCCCCTCCCACCTTGTGCTTGAGCTGTCTCTTGTGCTCTTAAATAAACAAAATCTTAAAAACAAACAAAAAACCCCAAACAGTAGTACTCAAGAGTTGTGTGAGGATTACCTTAGATAAATGTAAGGTGTTTATTTTTTTAAAGATTTTATTTATTTATTTGACACTCAGAGAGAGATTACAAGTAGGCAGAGAGGCAGGCAGAGAGAGAGAGAGAGGAGGAAACAGGCTCCCTGCTGAGCAGAGATTCCCCAATGCGGGGCTCGATCCCAGGACCCTGAGATCATGACCTGAACCGAAGGCAGAGGCTTTAACCCACTGAGCCACCCAGGTGCCCCCATGTAAGGTGTTTAGAATAGTAGGCTAACAGTATCAGAATTAGAAAGCAGGAATCTTCCTTAGGCTGGCATGACCTTTTATGGCTTTCTTTTTTCCCCCCCTTTCTAAAATAAATCAGAGGTCAACCAATTGTTTAATCACCCCAGCATATCTAGTGCCTACTCTGCCCAAAGAGGGCCAGTGTGAAGGCTGGGGGTGAAAGAATGAGGGATGGGGTGGTGTTGGTGTTGGTGGTGTGACAGGAAGTCAAGCATGGAGGTAACCTATGGGCTAGGGTGATTTTTTTCACCTGGCCTCCAGTAATTCCAAGTATTTCATTCCAATCTCCTCACTCCATGTGTTTATACAGATAGGCAACCTCCAATGCACAGGATCACCCAGGGCCTCAGAGCAGTTGCGGGAAGCCCACCCAATCCAGTACCTTCTGCCCATCCAAAAGGCTGACCAGCCCTGGGCTCCAGGGCAGCCTCTCATTCTCTGAAGTCTCCGCAGAACAGGATGACCCTGACAGAGACCGGCTATTCTACCTTCTGTCTCCTGGAACACAGAGACCCCATGTGGTAGGGGGAGGTGGGCATGCTTCCCCAAGGATGGCAGCCCAACCTCTGCCTTTCTTTGCCTCCATCCTGTAGCTCATCCCAGCCTGCAGTACCTTGTAAGACCCATAAGGGGATGAGGCAACAAGAATTTAATAAGCAACTCCAGTCCTATTTTGTGGGACCCTGCTGTTGAGCTGGACCCTGATTATGTGAGTCTCTGTTCCAAAAACCCAGAAAAAGAACTGTGGATTCAAAAGGACTCTGGAGTCACACATGAGTAAAGCAAAACCAAACCAAACCAAACCAAACCACAACAACAAAACCCTCCTTGAGCCTGAGTTCCCCATGTCATCATTCTTTATTAAAAGTACAGAGGGCTATGGGGTGCCTGGGTGGCTCAGTCAGTTGATTGTTTGCCTTTGGCTCAGGTCATGATCCTGGAGTCCCAGGATGGAACTGTCTCAGGCTCCCAGTTCAGCAGGGAGTCTGCTTCTCTAGCTGTCCCTTACCCTGCTGGTGTTCTCTCTCACTCTCTCTCTCAAATAAATAAAAATCTTAAAAAAAAAAAAAAGTACAGAGGGCTAAATGAGATATGGAAGCACTTAGGACAATCTTCCAGCCCTCTAGCAGAAGGGTCTTGTTGGGGGTGGGGTTGGGACTTCTCTTTTGGACTCAAGCTGTTTGTCAGCCCCTCTCCTTTCCAGAGACTATCACAGGGTGTTCTGCAGGACTTGTTGGGGGCCACTGAGAGAAGTCTGAGATGGGTGGGCCCGGAACATATTGTCCACAAAGAGGGAATTCCGGGTGCCTGGTAGCCACTACTCCTGGGAGGCAAGAAGGGGTTGGGAGTCAGTTCCAGGGGCTTGGTGGGCTGAGGGAGCAGCTACCACATCCTCATTACCTCCCCGCAACTTTACTAGCTACTGTGTGCCTTTCCCCCAACCCTACCCCTACCTGGGGACAACATTAAGCACTAGAGTCAGACTCCTGGCCACAGAATGACCTCAGCAAGTCACTCAGTCTTACTGTGTCTCCGTTTCTTTACCTAAAATGGGGATAATGAGCGTACCTCCACATAGGGGAGATAACACGTGTAAAGTGCTTAGGGTATTGCTTGGCAAATAGTAAATGCTTAAAGCATGTTAGCAGTTATTACCTCTACTCCTTTTCAAGACTTTCCCCCCTTTCTTTTTTGATTCTCCAAGTCCTCTCCTCCAAAACCAATTCAAATCCCCCTTGTTCAGAGCGTCTTCTTAGACCTTTTTTCAACGCTTCCTTCAGTTGTTTGGAGTACATTTGCAAATGCAGATGAGTTCCTTTGATAAATATTTTTTGGTTTTCTTATGGGTATTTGTGTTTTCTGCCTCTCCTCTCAGTAGCAGGGGGAGGGGGTCCTAAAGTAGCTGTGTCTCCATCCTTCACCTGGAAGTTCCTCTTGAAAGTGTACTATTTCTTCCCTCTAGCTGGCTGATTGAATGGGACTGGGCTGAAAGCGTGGCTCTGGATTTGGGAGGTGTAGCTGGTTGGGCTGGAGCTCACTGGGAATTCCTGAAGGAGGCTGGGCTGACCCAGGGTCTGATGTGGTTAGGGCTAGGCCAACAGACCCTGTTTACCTTGAGGTTAATGACTGGCAGGGTCCAATCAGTCCTTTTTACCAGGGATACCAGGTTTGGGTTGGAGGAGGCTAGGAAAACCCCAAATATCCCATAGAGATCAGCCTCTCCCTGCTGGTGGCACTGCAGGTCCGTTTCTTGGACCATTAATGACCCCAGGCATTAATCAAACCGAGTTGGGAGAAGAGCAAGGGAGGCTAGAGTGGGGGGAATTCCAGATCAGAGATTAGTCCCCAGTAAATCCACTCAAGGGTTTCCCTCAGCAGTCTGGCAGTCCTGTATCTATCAAACTTTTAAAAGTGTACACAACTTTTGACTCAGTAATCTAACTTCTAGGAATACCGATACACTCCCACAATTGTGTGTGTATAAAAATTATTGCAATATTGTTTTTGTTAGAAAAGAACTGGCAGCATGGAATGGAATGATATTGTGAAAATTAGTAAAGGATATCTGACTCTTGGTTTGGGCTCAGGTCATGATCTCATGGGTTATGAAATTAAGCCCTGCATCAGGCTCCACGTTCAGTGGGGTGTCTGTGTAAAGATACTTTCTGCCCCTCCCCGACTTGCATTCATGCTCTCTCTCAAAAATAAATAAATGAATCTTTTTAAAAAAATGGACATATAGGGTGCCTGGGTGGCTCACTGGGTTAAAGCCTCTGCCTTTGGCTCAGGTCATGATCTCAGGGTCCTGGGATCAAGGCCCGCATCGGGCTCCCTGCTCAACAGGGAGCCTGCTTCCTCCTCTCTCTGCCTGCCTCTCTGCCTACTTGTGATCTCTCTCTCTGTGTCAAATAAATAAATAAAATCTTTAAAAAAAATGGACATATAGATCAATGGAACAGAATTAGAAAGCCCAGAAATAAACCCACAATTACATGGTCAATTAATCTATGACAAAGGAGATAAGAATATGCAATGGGAAAAAGTCTCTTCAACAAACGGTTTTGGGAAAACTGGAACACCAACATGTAAAAGAATGAAACTGGACCACTTTTTTACATCATATACAAAAGTAAACTCAAAATGAAATAAGACCTAAATATGAGACCTGAAATATAAAAATCCTAGAAGAGAGCTCAGACAGTAATTTCTCCTCACATTAGTCATAGCAATATTTTTCTAGATATGCCTCCTAAGGAAAGGGAAACAAAAGCAAAATAAACTATTAGGACTACATAAAGAAAAATTTCTGCACAACAAAGGAAACAATAAAAAAAAAAACCCTAAAAAGACAATCTACTGAATGGGAGAAGATATTTGCAAATGATATATCTGATATGAGGTTAATATCCAAAATATTTAAAGAACTTATACAACTGAACACCAAAAAACCCTGAATAATCCAGTTAAAAAATGGGCAAAAGACATGAACAGATATTTCTCCAAAAAAGACATACAGATGGCCCACAGACACATGGAAAGATGTTCAACATCACTAATCATCAGGGAAATGCAAATCAAAACCACAATGAGATATCATCTCACACCTGTCAGAATGGCTAAAATTGAAAACACAAGGAACAAGTGTTGGTGAGGATGTGAAGAAAAAGGAACGCTTGTGCACTCTTGGTAGGAATGCAAACTGGTGCAGCCACTGTGGAAAACAGTATGGAGTTTCCTCAAAAAATTGAAAATAGAGTTACCATATGATTCAGTAATTCCATTACTGGGTATTTACCCAAAGAATACAAAAACACTAAATTGAAAAGATACATGTATGTACCCTATGTTTATTGCAACATTATTTACAGTAGCCAAAATATGGAAGCAACCCAGTGTCTATAGAAGAATGGATAGGGCGCCTGGGTGGCTCAGTGGGTTAAAGCCTCTGCTTTCGGCTCAGGTCATGATCTCAGGGTCCTGGGATCGAGGCCCGCATCGGGCTCTCTGCTCAGCAGGGAGCCTGCTTCCTCCTCTCCCTGTCTCTCTGCCTGCCTCTCTGCCTACTTGTAACCTCTCTCTGTGTGTCAAATAAATAAATAAAAAACTTTAAAAAAAAAAAAAAAGAAGAATGGATAAAGAAGAGGTGGTACACACACACACACACACACACACACACAGACACACACACCACACAGGAATATTACTTAGCCATAAAATAGAATGGAATCTTGCCATTTATAACAACATGGTTGGATCTAGAGGGCATAATGCTAAGTGAAATAAGTCAGTCAGAGAAAGAAATACCTTATGATTTCATTCATATGTGGAATTTAAGAAATAAAACAAATGATCAAAGAAAAAAAGAGAAAAAAACCAGGCTCTTAACTATAGAGAACAAACTGGTGGTTACCAGAGGGGAAATGAGTGGAGGGATGAGTGAAATAGGAGAAGGGGATTAAGAGTACACTTAATTGTGATGAGTACTGAGTAATGTATAGAATTATTGAATCACTATATTGTACATTTGAAACTAACATAACACTGTACATTATACTAGAATTCAAAAAATTAAAAAAATTTTTTTAAAATATTTTATTTATTTATTTGACACACAGAGAGAGATTACAAGTAGGCAGAGAGGCAGGCAGAGAGAGAGGAGAGAGGAGGAAGCAGGCTCCCTGCCGAGCAGAGAGCCCTGATGCGGGCCTTAGTCCCAGGACCCTGAGATCATGACCTGAGCCAAAGGCAGAGGCTTTAACCCACTGAGCCACCCAGGCACCCAAAAAATTAAAAAATTTAAAAACAAAGAATTTGACCTGATAAATACACATATAGACAAGTAAGGAAGTATTCTATTCAAGGATGGGAAAAATCCAGGGTAAGATTTGTCTTTGATTAGTAAAAAGGAAACAATTAATAGGAGAGGTGCTGATGTAAGAAAGTACCATGTAAAGAAAAAGTTTCCAATTAGAGTTGTGCAAGAATGGACATTCTTAGGACATAGGGATTTCTTCTACCACTGGAATGCTGAAGAGTCTAGATGACCATTTTCTAGGTATGTTATAATAGAGATCTCTCCAAAGTGAGGGTTGGACCCAATGATCTATAAGATCACTTCTGACTTTGAGATGTTATGTTGATTTTACCTAGGAGTTTATGTGCTCAAATGTCCGTAAGTTGTGCTCAAAATTGTTTATCATATTCAAACATTGTCCTATTTAACACTAATATTTTACTAGTTTAACAAAGAGTGATTTTTCAGAAAGTATAACCAAACAGAAAAAGATAACATAGTCCCTGTCTGGAGTAACCTCTGGTTGGAATGGCCTCTGTGATGGTTAATTTTCTATGTCAACTTGGTTAAGTTATGGCATCCAGTAGTTTGGTCAAACAGTAATCTGGGGTGCCTGGGTGGCTCAGTCGTTTAGGTGGCTGCCTTCAGCTCAGGTCATGATCCCAGGGTCCTGGGATTGAGTCCTGCATCCCACTCCCTGCTTGGCGGAGAACTTGATTCTCCCTCTTCCTCTGCCTGCCACTCTGCCTACTTGTGCTCTCTATCTCTCTGTCAAATAAATAAATAAAATCTTAAAAAAAAAAACCCCAGTAATTTAGATGTTGCAGTGAAGGTATTTTGTAGATGTAATTAGCACTTAAAATCTGGTGACTTTAAGAAAAAGGCTTGTAGGGCGCCTGGGTGGCTCAGTGGGTTAAAGCCTCTGCCTTCGGCTCAGGTCATGATCTCAGGGTCCTGGGATCCAGGCCTGCATCGGGCTCCCTGCCCAGTGGGGAGCCTGCTTCTCTCTCTCTCTCTGCCTGCCTCTCTGCCTACTACTTGTGATCTGATATCTCTCTCTGTCAAATAAATAAATAAAATCTTAAAAAAGAAAAAGAAAAAGAAAAAGCCTTGTAATGTCCCTATAATGGCTCTATAATGCTGGTGGGCCTCATCCAATCAGTTGAAGGCCTTAGGAGAAAAAAATGGAGGTTTCTCAGAAAAGAAAGAATTCTGCCTCAGGACTGGAACAGAAATCCCACAAGAGTCTCCAGTTGCCAATCTGCCTACAGATTGCAGACCTGCTAGACCCCACTATCAGAGCCAATTCCTAAAAATAAATCTTATGACCTATAAATTTTCTGAGTGCCAATTATGTACTAGACACAGTAATAAGCACTCTACATAATTTTCTCCCTAACCTTTATACCAACCCTTTATACTGAGGAAACTGAGGATTAGAGGGGTTAGGTAATTTCCTCAAGATTGTAAAATTCTACTTAATCTTTCAAGACACAGATTCAACATCACTTCCTTTGGAGTTCTTCCTAACCAGGCACTCTGGGCTCCTCTCTGCTTTCTTGGCGTCCAGTACATTTCTCTGTGTTACATAATACTGATCATGGTGTGTGTACCTGCAGGTCTCCCTCTTCAGACCACAAGCTCTTCTGAAGGCAGGAATTTGCCTGCTCCTCTGGAACCCTCAGCACCTAGTACAATGCCCACTCCCCAAGAGACTCTCTGTGAATGCTATCAGTACTATCACTGTCCACCTGGGGGCAGCATACCCAGCCGCAGGCCCCCTTATGCAGGATGCACAACTCCGGAGGCACAGCCTAATAAAATCAAACCCCAAAGTGAAAGGAAAGGTCCAACATGCCTCTGTTTACTACCCCCTGGAAGCTGGGAACCACTGTACCAACAGTTTGCTCCATCCCCTTGGGATTCAGTTGAAGACTGAGTACCCATTGCGGACACTGGCTGGGCTGCCCTTGGGGATAATGTGGCTGTCCCAGGGCTTTTGCATCTTGAACTCAAAGACTCAGTGAGAGAGCCAATGGAATGAAAACCCAGAGGGGGCAGAAAGGATCAGCTGCAAGAGTCCTACCAGAGGAGATTTTTCCGGAATAAGGCTGTATCCCCATGAGGTGATAGGGGAGGAGGAGAATTCTGCACTAGGCTGAATGAACCCTTCTCCTAACTGGAGTGGGTAAAGAGAAAGCCCAAGCAAGCTCATTCGCCAGCCACTTACTTACAACCCTTCTCTTAGATGTTCTGCTCTTCCCATATCACTCCTAAGGATAGGGTAAGCTGGGGGTATGGACAGGTGAGGTGCTCCTACATTAACGTGTCTTACCTGAGCTCAGCAGAGAGGCTGTAGATCAAGTCTCTGTCTGAAGTACAGACAGGACAGTCACAGGGGGCCTCTGTAGATACCCTCCTACTTCTCTTACTTGGGGCTACCAGGAGGCAGAAGGTATGTCTTGGGGGGTGGTCATGGTGGTACTGGGGGCAGCAAGGAAGAGAGAAGAAAGAATCCATTCATGCCAGAGCACTTTGAGAGTGGTGGAACAGGTGAAGGAGTAAGGGAATGGCAGAGTATTCCTGATGACTTAAATTTTGAGCAAACAGATGAGAGAAGAACAGGTAAGGGAAGCATGTGGAATCATTTATCCAGAGAAGATAAAAATCTTTTCATAGGCTTCACTGACATGTAAGAATGACATGTCCAAGATCACATACAATTCCCAATCTTTTGACTGTACACACTACCTCCTCAAAGCTAAAGGAATTAATGGTGGTAGGTGAGACTTAAGAGGCATATGAGGATATTCCTTCAGGGAGGAAAAGGAGGTAAAAGAGAAAGGAGAACATCCAATGAAGGAGTGGTGCTCTGGCTTGTTCTCTCAGGGAGAGCCATCTAAGCATAGATCATTTTTCCATTTGGACCTGGGGCTCTAGGAGGCCCCTGCAAGCCTCTTCCTCCAGGCAAAACTGGACCACTCATCAAGCCTCTCTTTCCCTTTTGGCTCTGTACTAGGAAGGGGGGGAAGGATACAGGATGAGACAAATGATTAGCCCCAGGGGAAGACCCCCAAGGGGAGAGAGATACCAGCAAAAGAGGGGTAGAGGGTCAGTGAATCAAGGAGTGTTACTGAGTATATATCATGGGCCAGCTCCAGACCACGCAGGATGTATGGACACTGTGTCTTTTTTTTTTTTTTTTAAAGATTCCTTTTAATCATTTGACAGAGAGAGACAGCAAGAGAGGGAATACAAACAGGGGGAGTGGGAGAAGGAGAAGTAGGCTTCCCGCTGAACAGAGAGCCCAATGGGGTGCTCCATCCCAGGGACCATGACCTGAGCCAAAGGCAGATGCTCAACAACTGAGCCACCCAGGCACCGCCGACAGTGTCTTACACATGAGCACATTTATTGTAGGAAAGGGTGCAGGGAAGGATGGGGAAGGGATTGTTAAAGAAAAGGAGGGAGGGAGTGAAGAAATAAAGGGAAGAAGAGGAAAGAGGCAGAGTTGTTGATGTCTAATAACTCACATTCTAGTTATAGCAACATGACAACTGGCTAAAAAGCTCAGTGACAAGTGAGCATCCCTGGAAAGAAGTTAAAAAGAATGTTGATGGAGGTTGCAGGAGGGCCTGGAAGAGAGGAGTTGGGCTAGGGTGGGTTTCCTCCTCTTCTTCTTTTTCTTCTTTCTTTTTTATAAAGGAGAGAAGATTTGAAGGTGGATGAATTTAATTTTTTTTTTTTAAAGTAGGCTCCACATCCAACATGGGGCTTGAAGTCACAACCCTAAGATCCAGAGTCATATGCTCTACCGACTGAGCCAGCCAGGCGCCCCTAGGGTGGGCCTTCTACTCACCTCTGGACCAGGCTGTCTTGTCTGGCTTGGAGGAGGCTCTTTTTTCGATTTTTTGAGAGAGAGAGGGGGGTGTGTGTGTGTACATGTGCGTGTTAGGTGGGGCAGGGAGGGGCAGAGGGAGAGGGAGAGAGTGAATCCCAAGTAGGCTCCACTCCCAGTGAGGAGCCTGATTTGAGGCTCAATCTCACGACCCTGAGATCATGACCCAAGCTGAAATCAAGAGTTGGAGGCCTAACTGGTTGAACTACCCAGGTGCCCCCTGGAGGAGACTCTTGCCCAGGGGGCCTCACTGGTCATTGAGCTCCATGGGAGACCATCTGAGCCTGGCAGCCTTGAAAAGCCAGGGTAACCCTAGGTCCAGGAAGGCCTGGTGTCCCCAGGGTTCCTGGGAGCCCATCAGTCCCTGTCCCTAGGTATCCAGCATGGTCCCGGGAGTCTTCATGGCGAGGTAGCCCTGAAGTCCTGGGGGTTCTGGAATTCCTTGGCAACCAGGGGGACCAGGAGGTCCAATTCCATCCTGGACCTGCAATGAGAGGCAGGAGGGGTGGAAGTGAACCAGAGCTGGCAGTGTGTATTTTGGGGGTGGGGGACTCTTGTAGGGAAAGGCAATGGGGCCAAACCAGAAGCTATGATGGAATAGACTGTGCCTTTGGAAAGTGCCTTTGGCCCTGAAATTATTTAGGGAATTTTGAGATATCCTGGAAGTGAGACATTAATTGAGTCACCCATAGAATCATTAATTCTGGGTTCAAGCCCCTATTATAGTACTTGGGGACACATATAAAGATTGTCTAGATGGAATCTGTGTTCTCAGTTTGAGATTCTTATTACCAACTTTACTCCAGCCCCTGATTCAAAGGACCCTTGACCAGTCTTCTACCCAAAGAACACTATCATTTCTCATCCATCCACCACTTACCCATTACCCACTCTACTTACCTACCATCCATCTAGCCCCATCCACCACTTACCCTCCCACCCACAAACTGTCTACCTATTTTTCCACCCACCATCTACTTAGCACTCACCTCCCACCACCCATACACCATCTATACCCTACCTCTGGTCTGAATTCTCCCTTCAAAGGTGAGGCTGATCTGGGGCTACAAGGTGTGCTGAGAGGCTAGGGATTGCTGGGGGCCCTGGAGGATTAGGGGGCCCTGGGATCCCCATAGGCCCCCTCTCGTAAGGAAAGCCAGGAGTCCAGTCCTGGGCTACTCCTCTCCCCTTGCTTTCCCTGTTGGGGCAGAAGGGCACGTATAGAGGTAGAAGTGGGGATGGGAAAGTGAGTTTTCTGTCTTGCTCCAGCTCCTCAACCTTCCTTCTGTTCCCCTATCCCACCCCCACTGTCATCCCAAAAGGTCCCAGAGTTCCTGAGATTCCTACCCAGACAGGAACTTACCTGACGTTCAGGGGCCCAGCAAAACAGACACATCTAGAAGACGTGACAGGAGCAGAGTTGGGTCTCCTTGGAAGAGAGGAGATTAAAACTGGCTCTTAGATTAGCACATTCCAACTTTCTCATTGTACAGATGGGGCAACTGATGCCCAGAGAGAGATATAAGTCCAGGTGGCAGCAATGGGGCAGCAAGTTGGCCCGGAGGATGGGGTGAAAAGGCCAGTATGTCTCCTAATGTGGTGGGGAATGGGCTCACCTGGACCAATCACATTTTTTTTTAAGATTTTTTTTACTTATTCATTTGAGAGAGAGAGAGAGAGAGAGAGAGGGAGGGAGAATGAAGGAGAGGAAGAAGCTGACGTGGAGCTGGATCCCAGGACCCCAGGATCATGACCTGAGCCGAAGGTAGCCTCTTAACTGATTAAGCCACCCAGGCGCCCCTGGACCTGTCATCTTCTACCCAGTTCTGAAATTGGCATAAATCCCAGAAAATGTCCTTGGGAGGTATGATGCTGTGATAAGAAATATATGTTTGGTCTTTCTTTGATCCTGGCACAGAGCTAAAACCCTTGGAATTTCCTAAGTGATCAGAGCCATAAAGGTGTCTTTTGTTATGTTAATGAGACAGCTTTCAGAAAGCCCCTGGGTAATGTAGGATGGGGGCTGGTTGCCAGGGAGCCATCCCAGGGATCAGAGAGTGGAAACTGTTCCAACCCCCTACCTCTGAGGCGGGAGAGATGCTGGAGATTGAGTTCAATCACCAATGGCCAGTGATTTAATTAATCATGCCTCTGTAATGAAGTCTCCATAGAGGATGGGGTTCCTCCTCTCTTTCTGGGCCCCACCCTAATGTCTTCTATGATTCTGATATCAATTCTGATGTGTGGGTTTTCTAACACCATCAAACAACTAGTTCTCTGAGCCCTGTCCATTGGGGTCCCTGTCCCATTCCTTAATGAGAGTCAGGGTAGGAGTAGGGGAAGAGGACAGGCATTCCTAGGAGCTAGCTGCTTCCCTACCTCTGACTTTGGTTTGTTAACCCCAGGGGTCTGATCTGAGGAAGAGGTTACCTGGAGCTGCAGACCACCCCCTCCCAGTCTAGTGCCCTCTGAGAGCCCTTGGGTGCTGCTGGGAGAGGGCCTTAGGCTAGATGTAGTCTCTGACACGCAGTCCAGGTTGGCAGCTACTGCTTCATTCCTTCATCTGAAGAATGAATGAGTGAATGAATGAATGAATGGAGAGGGTGAGTCTGGACTGGGACTCTTTGGTCTCATATCTATCTATAAATCTCTCCCATCTCTCCAAGTTCTTAATTTCACCACATCTGTTCATCTTTCTCTGCCTTCCACCTCTCTGTTCTACTCCTTATTCAGTCCCTCCCTCTCTTGGCCTCCCCCTTGTTAATATCCTCTCCCCTTCTTTCTATCCTTCAACCTCAAAGCATCATAGAATCTTAGAATCAAAAAAGGTCACAATAATGACACCACTCATTGATAACCTGCTTTCAAGTATATATGTCCTTACACTTATATAGGTAGTCTCACCAGATCCTCCTTAACAGCATTTTGGAGTGAAGTAGGGACTGACATCCCTATTTTACAGATGAAGAAATTGAGGGTCATCATGGTGAAGAGACAAGCCCACAATACACGGCTCAGAGCTGGGATTTGAACCCCTAGCTTTGACTGCAAGACTAGAGCTCTGCCTCACAGCTTGTGTACTCTAACCTGAGGGTAAAATTCTCCACTGCAGGCTGTCTGCCTTTCCCCTGGCGTGGGGCCCAACTTCTCCTGCTTTTTAGATCATCGAGACTGGGTGGGGGTGAGGAACAGACTGCACAGATCTTGAGGATTACTGGCTCCAAACATCAAGCCTCTGGAAACAGTGAAGACTGAGGGGCTGAGTGTGGGAGGAATCCAGGTTTCAGGAGAGGAGAAGGTGGGGCAGTGTGAATTACAGGCACCACATAGGATGGGCTTTCTTTCTGGGCTCACTCACCCTTGTCTCTTTGCCCTCAAGTTCTCTCCAGCCCTCACTGGCCATCTTTAGGACTCTCTCTACCTCTCTGGGCACAAGGAAAATCAAAGACTGCAGCAGAAGAGGCCTCTGGCATGGAAGGCCTGATGGGCAATGTGGCTTCTCTCTGAGACCCTCTCCTCCCACAACTGGCTCTAGATCTGGGTTCTGGGCTGCATCCCCAGCATCCCAGTGGAGGGTACCAGAATTATCAGATTGGTGCTAGAGCTGGGCAGACAGGGAAGGCACAGCAGCCTCTGGGTACCCAGAATCCTGAAAAGTGGGGCTAAGAAGACAAGAGATTCAGTGGCAGTAGGGTAGTCCTACAGGAGCAAGAGGTGATATCTGGGTTTGGGCAAAACTCTTCAAGGCTATGGTGCCTCTGGAGGTGGTGTGGGTGTGCCAGTTGGAGCCTGGGCTCCATCATCACACAAATGGGTTTAAATCACATTTAATTGCATGTGACCTTAAGCAAGTCTTTTTACTACATGGAGCACCGTCTATACAATGGGTTTATAGGATTACCATGGTGATAATAATAATAATGGTTGGCATGGTTGACCCTTACTCTGTGACGGGCCCTGTGCTAAGTGCCTGTCTGCATCGTTTCTGTAAGTTCTCATACAGCTCTATCAGGCTGGGCTGCCATTAGTCCTCCTTTACAACCAAGGGTATTTAAGGATAAGAGGGAGGATGTCACTTGGCCAAAGTCATAGAGCTAGTAAATAGCAAATCCAGGTTTCAGTGCAGGCATTTTGGCTCCAAGCTTTTAACCTCACTCACTTGGCTGGTCATGGCTAATGCCAATACGCTCTGGGCACTTATTATGTAGCAGACACTATTGTAAGTGTTTTATACAGATTCATTCATTTAATCATTATAGCCACTCTATATAATAGTCACTTAATGTGAAAGCTGAGGACACTGAGGCATTGAGAGGTGTGCTAACTTATCCTAAACCTACTGCCAAGAATCCAGTCCCGGAAGGCTACTTGAATACCAGCATTCTTTAAAAAATAAGCAAAAAAGTTTTTTCTTAAAAAAATTAAAGAGCACCTGGGTGGCTCAGCCGATGAAGTGTCTGCCTTCAGCTCAGGTCATGATCTCTGGGGTCCTGGGACGGAGCCCCTCATCTGGTTCAGTGGGGAGACTGCTTCTCCCTCTCCCTCTGCTGCTCCCTGTGCTTGTGCTCTCTCACTCTCTCTCTTTCAAATAAATAAATAAAATATTAAAAAAAATTAAAGTTGAAAAGGAAAGTATGTACAGGATAGTGCAGAAATAAGAAATATTTAGGGCGCCTGGGTGGCTCAGTGGGTTAAAGCTGCTGCCTTCGGCTCAGGTCATGATCCCAGGGTCCTGGGATCGAGGCCCACATCGGGCTCTCTGCTCAGCAGGGAGCCTGCTTCCTCCTCTCTCCTCTCTCTGCCTGCCTCTTTGCCTACTTGTAATCTCTCTCTCTGTGTCAAATGAATAAATAAAATCTTTAAAAAAAAAAAAGAAATAAGAAATATTTAGCTTATGAATGTTCATATGCTGAATATACTATGTAACTAAATAATAAACATCACCTGTACCCCATGAAGCCCTTTCTAGTAACTACTTCCATTCTCCCCAAAAGTAACCCCTATCCTGATTCCTAAACCATAGCTTAGTTTTGCCTGTTTTTGAATTCTATAGAAAGAGAATCTGACAGTAGTAATCTTTTGCTCACTTTGTGATTCCTCTATGTTGTTGGTAGAGCAATCGTTTATTCAACTATAGATTTATCCATTCCACTATTGATCCCAGTGTTTGGCTATTCTGAATAATGCTGCTATGAACACTCACATATGTGTTTTGGAACACACACACACACACACACACACACACACACACACACACACACTTCTAGTGGGTATATATCTCAGGGTAGAATTGTTGGTTGCTTCCAAACAATTGTACAACTTTGTTTTCTTACTAGCATTATATGAGAGTCCCCTTATTTTGCACTTATTTCACACGTAGCACTGTCAGTATTTAAAATTTTTACCAATCGAGTGGATCTAAAGTGGTATCTCAGTATGTTTTTCCATATCTATTTATTGGATGAGGGGAAAGCGAGCACTCTGTAAGCTTGTCACAACAACCCTGTGAGTGCAGGTATCGTTCCTATTTTGCAGATGAAGAATGGAGGCCACAGTCGCTCCTTTTCCCCTTCCTCTCTTACAATCCACTCACCCTTCCTGGAGGCCCCTTCCCCACTTTTCCCGGTAGGGTTGGGATGCCTGGTTACCACCACTTTTGGGAGGCCCCTCAGGTCAGGGTGTTCTCCTGGGTAAGGAAAAGAGGAAGGCTGGGGTGCAGTAGGCAGGGGTGGGTAGGACAGAAAGGATGAGGCATAAAGAGGGCTGAAAGAGATTCTGGCTCTTGGCATGGGATGAGGGGGCCAGAAGAGAGGTCTGGGAATATAGAGGAGGCATGACAGGGGATATTTGTGAATTTTTAGTGCTGGTGTGGAAAGGGGAAGTGTGTCGCCAGGGAATAAGAGCCCACGTGTGTATCGATGTTGGGGATTTCTCTGGATCCCAGGACCTCTTTCTGGGGTTTTTGCTAAGTTAGAGGAGTCTGTGGGGTCTCTCCAGGCTTAGATCTCTTTTGAGGGGTCACTCTGAGTTCAGTAGTCCCTTGGTAGAGTCTCTTGGGAGTTTTCTAAGAGTAGGTAACACTCTGTTCTCCAGCGTTGGGGGAGTAGGAGGCAGGGCCTAGAGGCCCTCCAGAGAATGTGGGAGAAGGACACGGGTCTACTCTGATTCTGGGCTTCTGACCTGTCAGGCCAAGAGGCACCCTGGCAAGAAGGTGTGCTGCTGTTTGATTTAACAGCTGTCAGGAGAGGCTTTCTAACATCTGTCACACTCTTCCCAGAGTCCCCTCTGCGTCTGTACTTTTGCAAGTGTTGTCTGCATAGATTCTCCCTGGTTGTACCTCCTTCTCCTCCCACTCCCGCCTTACTTGAGCCCTTCGCCCATGGTTCACTGGCAATGCTCTGGCAGCAGAGGCAGCCTGGCTCAGGGCACTGAGTCCGTAGCAGGTAGTAAATATATTTGGCTTAAGTCTTGGCTCTATTAATTACTAACTTCAGCGGTCCTTCAGTGAACCTCATCACCTTTCTGGGCAGTGACAGAACTCTCAAAGGACCCAAAATCATTCACTTGGCTTGTCTCCTATGCAGGCTTTGGCTAAGGAGAAAGTGATTCCATGGGTGCCTATTGGCTTGGAAATAGTGCAAGCTCTGGAGTGTTGGGAGCCATGCCAGCCTGGGGCTAAGACCATGCAAAAAGACTCCAGAGGTTCTAGATTCGTCAACTGCCCAAGCTGGAAGGGGGTTCTCAATTCAATGAGTTCCCCTCCCCCATTTTACAGATGGAAAACTGAAGCTGAAGAAGAAAAAGTAGCCACAAAGCTGGCAAGTAGTGGAGCTGGTTGGACTGGAGATAAGAAACAGAATCCTGGCCAGTCCAACTACGGATGGGCTCTCCTCTCCCCTCTGCATCCTCTGCCTGGGTGTTCATTTCTGGAGCCATATGTCCTGAGAGAAGGACCTCTAGCCTCTGAACCAGACTTCCCTCTGCACTGTGGGGTCTCCATGGAGATCCTAGGTCTCTTGATTTGTTCTCTCCAAGTATGGGGCCCTGGTGGACAAGGAGGCAGCTGTACAGAAGGGCTGTTGTTCAGCCCACACCTGGAGCGACTGCGAAGGATGCTCTCCCTGGAATCTGGACATCAACAGACACAGAGGGGATTTGAGCCCCCTACTCAGTGTGGGCACTGTGGGAATTTCAGGGCAGCCAGGGAGGTCCTGGGAAGCCAAAGTTATGGGGAGGCCTGGGGCCTATTTCTATGCCACTGCCTCCTCCACTCTGCCCCCCCTACACCCATCTTACACTCCGTACCATAGTCTTTTGCCCTTGGCATTTGTTTAGAATACTTCTGACAGCTATTTTGGAAGGCTGTAAAACATAAATGTTTATTATATAAACTCTGGAGCCAGACTGCCTGGGTTCAGAACCCTGTTCTTCTACTTACTTGTTGTGTGACTTAAGTAAGTTACATATCTTTCTGTGCCTTAGTTTCCCTATCTTAAAAAGGTGATAATGATAGCTCCTACTTCATGAGGCTGTTGTGAAGTGCACTTGCGAAGAACTTAGAGACATTTCCGGCATGTGACTCATGCTCATTAAGTGTTAGCCTTCATTATTATGTATATTTTGCCTACTCCATCAGATAAGAGTCTCTCTAGGGCAGGCCCATGAGATTGGGGGTTCCCTGAAGGCAGGATTGTCAGTTCTCTAAGAAGCCCATCCTGAACCCATTAGAGGTTTGAAATTGAACCAACAAGGAAGCTAATTAGACTCTAAGCAACAAGCCAAGGAGTTGTGGGCTGGAAGAAGTGGGCAGGGAACGGGGATATTTCTCACTTCTCCATCAGGAGCATCTTCCTGGGGCCCTGGGTGTCCAGGAGCTTAGGGACAGACAAGGATGTGAGAGGGAGGCAGGGGGTTCTTTTTCTTTTTAAAAAGTTTATTTTTCACCAATCCAACACGGGGCTGGTACTCACAACCCCGAAATCAAGAGTCGCATGCTCTTCCAACTGAGCCAGCCTGGTGCCCCACAGCGGTTCCTTTTCTGGTAGAGCCCTGGGCTGAAAAAGACGACAGGGAAGGAGGGCCATGTTTCTGTCTCTGGGGACTCTAGGAGCTGCTCTTGGTCCTCAAGGAAGCAGCAATCAGGTGGAGAAAATCAATGAGCAGTCTCTGTATCCCATTTCTTGGGTTCCAGAACATTTTCTTATCCATTATCTCATTTTCTCTTGTCCATCATTCTATGGGGTAAGCCCAATTATTTCTCTCTTGCTCTTTCGTTTTTTATTTTTTATTTTTATTATATGTTTCTAGGGTTAATTTTTTTTTAGTTATATCTTTGTTTCAGGAACATGTAAAAGATACTGGAGAACTGAATTCAGAATTTTTTTTCTTTTTTTAAAAATAGAGGATGAAATGACCCTTTAAGACATTAAGTGGGTATCCAAAATCACACAGCTCTTAAGTGACTGTGCTGCAACTTGAACCCAGGTCCTCTCACTCCAAATCCTGTGCCCTTTATGTGGTCTATCCCCAGACACCAGCAAGCTCAGGGAGGACACTAAACCCAGTCCTCTGAGAGCCTCCAGTCTGCTGGGAGGAACACAGTTCCTGACACCTGGGGCTCTCCAAGCCCTGTCGAGAATTATAGTTTCCAGCAGAGTGGGATAGGAAGGAGTCAACACTCAGTGCCTCCTATAGGCTGGACAATTTGCACAATCCACTCTCTCCCCTCCTCACCCTTCTTTCTTTCTTATCACAAAGCCCCATTTTCCAGGTAAGAAGCTCAGAGTAACTTGTTTCAGGTTCCCCAGTGAATCCAGTGACAAAGCTGGGATTAGAATCCAGGTCAGCCTGATGCTAATACCTGTGCTTTTTACCCTAGCATGGAAGATGGTTGGCTCATAAGTCACTTTCTCCATGAAGCTTTTCCATGCCTTGGATGTAGAAAGTCTGGAGCCCCACGGTGCCCCATATGGATGTCTCCCAGGGCACCTGCACACTTCTTAGGCTCATTTTATTTATATGCCTGTCTCCCCTCACTAGGCAGTGAGCTCCTAGAGGGCAGAGAGTGATCTTGGTCATCTCCGTGCCCTCAGTATGTAGCACAAAGGCTGCGCACAATGTGTCCAGTAAATATGTGTTGCACGAATGATGGGGAGGTGCTTGGATGGTCTATTTATGTCTATTTTCCTGCTTCCTTGGAATTATCCCAGATGGTGATGTTGGGGGGGGGTGGGCACCAGCGGATGGATGGGGGATGCTGGGGTAGAGGTCTGGACATCTGTCTCACCTGGAAACCTTTTTGGATTTCTCACACTTGCACTCACCTCCAGGTACTGTTTTGCTTTGAGTCCAGCCTCTCCTGCACTCCTCCCTCCACGTCCCAGCGCCTTTAGCTCTCCCAGGTTTGCTGTCTACAGGGCAAGTCTGGCATTGGTATCAGAACCATCCTTCCTGGCCCCATTTTACTCTCATAAGAGCTTTAAGAGGCAGGATAGGTGGAGATGACCTATCTCTATTTTACAGTTAGGGACATTCAAACTCCAAGGAGTGGTGTCCAACTTCATACAATAAGTTGGTGGCAAGATGATGGTGGGGGATAGGGCTGGGGGAAGTTTTCTGAATCAGGGACAGGCTGGGCTTCCCCCAGGGACATGAGGATCCTGGCTCTGTTTGCCCTGCTCCAAGACAGAAGAGACCCTAGTATGTCTGTGAGATGCCAGGGAGAGAATCCCAGAATCTTGTCCCCTGCGGGTTCTTCAGACCTTCTGCAGTCTTGATGATTGCCAGTAGGTGCCGTCAGTTTGCAACTTTTTGGTTCTGTCCCTGCAAGTTCAGCTTCAGCTCCTTTCTTCCTTCTATCACCTGGACAGTCTACACTTGGAGAAAGTAGGAGAGGGCCTAACTGCTGTGAGACTGAAATGAAAGACTGCTGCCATGGGAAAGGAAGTAGGAAGCAGGAAAACAGTTTCTGATCTGCACTTTGGCTTGGCTGCCTTGCCGCTTTCTAGGCTAAGCCAAGCAAAGCCAAGCGAAGCCAAAAAAATTAAAAAAGAAAAAGAAAAAAAAAAACCAAAACAACAAAAAAACCACCAAAACCAAAAACGTCCACAGTGGGTCACTGATTGTGCCCCGACAAGCACTCTTACTCTGAAACCAGCTCCAGGACAGCAGAAAGCTTTGTGGGGGAGGGTGGGTGATTATCTGGGGGACCAGAGAGTGAACCTAGGAGATGGGTCTCTGCTCACATGTTACTCTAGGGTCTCTCTGGATCCCAGCAGGACTGAGGCAAGGATGGGGGAAACAGGCACCCACAGGATCTCACAGAGGGCCTAGCCAGCCCCAAGCACTAGCCCAAATAGCAACGCTGGCTGAATTAGGAGAAGGCACCCCTACCTCGACATGCTTGACTGCCATCTGCTGGAAAACTGTCATAACAGCTACACAAACCTACAATGACCACAAGAGAAATGGTGCCCCCTGGAGTTGTGCGATGCACCATTTGCACACTCAGAGTGGCAATCTCCCTAGCCAATCCTCCTCTGGGGAAGGAGTCGGGCAGTAGAAGCAAACACCCAGGAAGGATGAAGAGGCTGGGCACCTCCTTCTCCAGGAGCTGAGTGGGTTCGGTTCTCAGGAAGGTAGAGTGGCTCAGGACCCAGATGAGCCCTGGGAAGACAGGGCACGTGCGGGTGGTGGGGGTGGGGGTGGGG
>LNAC01000091.1:6165481-6183685 GCA_002007465.1 Ailurus styani
TGGGGGGAGAGTTGGAAGGGCAAGTGGGAAGAGAGCCTGCTAACTTCTTAGGGCCATGAGGCCCTGCTGGGTCCCTCGCTGGGTGCTTGCTTCCCTTTCCCCACTTCTCCCGACTTGGTCTCCGGTGGTGGGGACTGGAAGCGCTAGGGTGGGGTGGAAAGGACTCTGGCCCGGGAGAGGGAATCCGCGGAGCCAGGAGTCTGGGCTAGGAGGTCGCATTCTTGGAGGGCGGGGCGTGGGGCTGCAGCCGCCTAGGCCGGGTAGGGGAGGAAGCCTCCGAGGTCGGGGGAGGGGGCCGAAGAGCAGCCCCTCGGCGTCTCCTCTTCTTTCTCTCCCCTCCCAGGCTCCGGTTCAGAGGCGCTCTCGGCGCCCGCCACGGCTTCCAAACTGCTCCGCTTCCTTCAGCAGCAGCAAAGGACTTTCAGATGTTGTAGCGGCGGCAGCGGCGGCGGCGGCGGCGGCGGCGACTCAGGACAGCGCCCCCTCCCCCTAACGGCCGCCTCTCCCTCTCCCCCCGGCGCCCCCGCTCCCCCACCTCTGGGAAGGCGCTGGGGGTGTGGCCAGGGGCCGGTATAAAGTCCGGGGGAGCCGGTCCCGGGCAGCCGCTCAGCCCCCTGCCCCTCCGCCGCCCGCCGCCTGGGCCGGGCCGAGGATGCGGCGCAGCGCCTCGGCGGCCAGGCTCGCTGCCCTCCAGCCCGCTTGCTAACTTCCCCGGCTCCGTCCCTGTCCGCCCGCGGGGCCGCCCCTGCTCCCCGCGCCCTCCGGGTCGGGTCTCCCAGGCGCGCAGGGCGCCGTCTCCCCGAGTCTCCGCGGCCAGGCTGCGCGCGCGTCCTCCCCTCCCGCGCCCCGCGCCCCGCGCCCCGCGCCGGCGCCCCGTCCTAGCTCGGTCATGCTGCCCCTCTGCCTCGTGGCCGCGCTGCTGCTGGCCGCCGGGCCCGGGCCGAGCCTGGGCGACGAAGCCATCCACTGCCCGCCCTGCTCCGAGGAGAAGCTGGCGCGCTGCCGCCCCCCCGTGGGCTGCGAGGAGCTGGTGCGGGAGCCCGGCTGCGGCTGTTGCGCCACTTGCGCCCTGGGCAAAGGGATGCCCTGCGGGGTGTACACCCCTCGCTGCGGCTCGGGCCTGCGCTGCTACCCGCCGCGCGGGGTGGAGAAGCCCCTGCACACGCTGATGCACGGCCAAGGCGTGTGCATGGAGCTGGCGGAGATCGAGGCCATCCAGGACAGCCTGCAGCCCTCTGGTAAGGTGCCCCTGTCCTTGCATGCCCTAACCTGGTGTTCTTGCCTCCCAGACGCCCCTTCCCCATTCAAGCCGGCCTGGAAAGCCCTTGAAAATCTCTTGTGAGTTAGGGAGGAGGCAGGCATCTGGCAGGGCTGGACTGGCATGGGACAGGCTCGCACCCAAGGAAACTGCTGTCGGGTCCCTAGCAGCCTGTTGCCAGCCACCGGCAAGGAAGACTGTCCCAGCCCTCCATCTCAAGCCTCCCAAGGGTGCCCGTTTGGGAAGAGAGGTCTCGGTGGTAGTCCTGGCTGCTGGTGCAACAGTGGAACATAACCTGACCTGGTCCAGCCAGCAGCCTGCAAGGGAGCAGCCTGGGGTCAGATAACTAGAGGATGGAGATGGCCGTGGTGGCGGCTTTCTGTTCCTGATCCTGGAACGTCCCTCATCCTGGCCACACGTGAAACCCCGGGGGGGGGGGTCTAAGAAGCCAGGGCTTGGCCTTTTGACATTGAGGTGGGGTGGGGTGGAGTGGGACATGCAAATGAGAGGGGCTTTGGTGGTGGGGGGCATCAGAGTTGCCCCTCCCCAAAGCCCTTAAGCAGCTCACCTTGCTGTTTGGGAGGCATTGGGAAGACAGAGGTCTCTCTGCCAGGCCTAGGCACCTCATCCTGCTCTGGCATACGGGCGCCTGGCTCCTCTCTCCTGGCAGGTGTCATCTGAGGTGGCGGAAGAGAAGCAAGTCTTGGCTCCCAGCCCAGAGCTGTAGAAACCTAACGGGTGGGGGATAGGGAGTAGAGAAAGGAGAGAGAGGGGGAGAGAGAGGGGGAGGCGGGAGAGGAAGAGGGGGAGAGAGGAGAGGGAGAGGGAGAGGTTTAGAAGGCCCTTTGCCCTAAACTCATTCTTATACTTTCTCTTTTTCCGTTTTTCAGTTAGTCTCAGTTTCTCCTTATAATCAGCTCTCGGTCTTTCGTTCTTTCGTTATTTCCTGCTGCATCTCTCGTCTCTAGTTTCACTACCAACATTCCCGAGTTCTCCTTTCCTCAATGTCTTCGGCCCGTTATCAGTTTCTCTTTCTCTATCTTGTCCCCTTTCTGCTTTTGCTGTCCTGCTTCTCTCACTTTGTCCTCAGCCCCTTTCCGTTGCTCTTTCTCTCCGTGTCTCTGTCACTGTGTCTCTTTCTGTCTTTATTCCTGTCTTTCTCTGTTACTTTTGGACTCTCTCTGTCTGTTCTTCTGTATCTCTGCCTCTGTTTCTTGTTCCCTCTCTGACTGTTTTGCTCTCCCTGTGCCTCTGTCTGGGTCTGTCTCTTTTCCTGGTGCTTGAAGCTTCCATTGTTGCAGTCCGGATGCTGGGACTCCGGCCCCAAGCTTCCTGCCTCGGGTCCCAGACCGTTCCACTTCCTCAATCCTCTGCAGCTTGTTAGCGGAGGAAAGCAGGATGCAGGGAAAACAGGAAGGACGTGGACCCCAGGGGTCTGGGCCTCAGGCCTCTCTGCCCTTCCTGTCCCTAGGCAGTGAGAGATGGGTCAGCAGAAAACATTCTAGGAGAAATGCCAGCCTGGCACCCGGCACATCTGGGAAGCAGGGGGGCCGGTGGGGGGGGTCCCCGAGGGAGTAAGGCACTGATCCTGGGACACAGATGCCTGTGTGAGTGGGTATGAGAGGAGTGAGAGGAGGGGTACTGGTACCAGACCAGACTGGGAGTGAGGGCTGAGCCCTTGAGCTCCCTGAGTATAATGGGACTTCTTTTCCTTCATAGCTCCGTTCTCTGCTGGCCAGTGAGTATGTATCTGACACCGGATTAGAATGGGTGCTTCTCCTCTCTCACTGACTTGAACTCAGGGCAGAAGAGCCCTCGGAGGGTCTTGAGCACCCCTTCCTCCCTGGCTGAGTAGGAGCACCTCATCCTGTAGTGGAGGAAAATCTAATCCCTTGGGGGCTTTGGGGGAAAGGTGTAGGTTTGTGATTACCCTGTGGACATCATGTGAATTGGCCTTTATGTCCCCTTGGGATTACGGGGTCCAGTTCTCTAATGCCCACCCCCTCCCTCCTTGCCTGTCCTCCACCGTGCAGGGTATGCAAAGATCTGGAGAGGTGAAGGGCAAGCCTGGAGAACCCTGGGGGAAACCAGGTAGCTACTTGGTGAGCTGTGTCTGTGCTTTCTCACCTCCTAGTCATCACAGAAGCATCCCCTGCACCGTGTGAAAGGTGCCCCCTAGAGCTGTGCAACAGCCCTGCAGGGTCTCTGGTGAGACAAGATGGCCAGAGCTCAGGCCTTATCCCCACTACTCTCTCTAGCCTTTCATTGACCCTCCTAGGTCCCAAGACTTGGACCCTCTTGCCTTGGGAATAGTTTGGCAGAGAGTATCAGGCTCTTCTTTCTGCCTTTTCCTCTTAGAGCTAAGCTTCAGCAGAAGACTGTGGGAGGACAACCACTTGGCAGGCCCCTTCCCTTGGCCTGCTATGTCCAGCTGCCTACTATTTGCCCCAGGAACAGGTTTCCTCCTTCCATCTTAAGCCTCTGCCCCCTGACCTCCCGTAGCCCTCCTGTCCCAGCTTTCTGAGCCAAGAAAGTTGTGGATTAACACTGCTCAGGCTCCCAGAGGTGGGGGGTGGGACAGGACAAGTGCGCGTCAGAAGTCCGCAATTCTGCATCAGTGGACTGACCCTTGACTCGTGGAATCTGGGGGAGTGGACAGTACGGATCAGTGTTTGGACTGGGGAGCTCCTAAACTGTGCTCTTGGGTCTCTCTGGGACAGGGTTAGGGAACGGACAGACTGGGTTAATTTTTAGTCAACGCAGCAAATATTGTCCCCCTTACTTCAGTACTGGGAATCCAGTCATGTCATGGGAACAGGGCCTTCCCAGAAATTCTGTGCCTTGGGGGAGGTAGGGGGAGGAGCATGGCTGCTTAACATTTTTTCTTTAGTATTGGCAAAGCCAGAATTATTGGTGCCTCGGGTATCAGGAGTCTTTCCATTTAAAGACATAGGAGCTGCAGGGATAAGTCTGTCCTCCTTCCCCTCCACCCAGGCTGCTGCATTTCCTCATCTGTAAAATGGAGATGACAACAGGACCTGCCTCACAGGCTTGGGGTGTCTGGCATGGAGTAAGAGCTCCATCAGTTAGAGCCATGATGAGGATGGTGATGAAGAAGAAGCTGAGAAGATTTCGGTCAAAATTTAAATCCTCCTCTGATGCTGGGATTTTTGAGGGACATTAGAGCAACTGAGCAAAGTAGGGGGACATTCAGAGTTGTTGAGAGGGATAGGGAGGAACTTGGTGCTTTTTACTGCTGTAAACATGGGAAGAACAGGCCAACTTTCCTTCAGTCTGAGCAGGGCCGCGTGGCATGATGGTGAAGGGGTTGCCCAGTGAGCCAGACCTCGAAATAATGCCTCGGTACCTGGCATGGCTGATCTTGGTTTCTCTAGGCAGAGTCCAGGGGAGGAAAGAAAAAGCCTTTCTTGCAGGGTAGGGGGGTGAGCTGAAACGCCTGTGTCTGGGTGGCTGGGCCCACCTCACAGCCTCACCCTGAGTGTCTTGAAGGGGACCGGGGCTGGAGTTGAGGAGGAATCATGGGGTGGAAATCAGGCTGCCAGAAAGAGGAAATCCTCTAGCTTTGACCATGAACTTTTCAGCCAGTGGTGCCAAAGCCGTGAGGTCTTTTCTCTGTCTGGACACCTTACCCTCGGCTGCTAGAGCAAAGACCAAGGTTTGAGCTATGGTTGCACGTTGTTGGCCTAGCTCCAAGCACGGGCTGGAGGAGATGACCTGGTCCACCTTGGAAGTCCCACCCCCTAAATAAGCCTTTCAGAAGTCAGAAAGTCAGATCTTTCAGGGGGCTAGGTCTGACTCTGGGGAGACCCACAGGGATTGGGGTCTTTCCAGAGGGCCCCACCTGGGTGAGCAGGACAAGATGGATGGAATTCCTGAGTAAGGAGGGAAGTAGCAAGTATTTAGCCAGCTTTGGAGAGTGGAAGGTTAACATTTTTCAGAGGCCCAAGGCTACGACCCTCACCCTTCCAAACCCAGTGTCTAGGGGAGGATCCTGGGGTAGATCCTCAGTCTGCCTGTTAAGCAAGGCTGGGCAAGGAAAAGTTACAGATTAAATGGAAAGTCAACAAGCGATGGGTCGGGCAGAGTGCCCTGCCCCCAGTCTGTGCCTTTGCCTAGGGCAGGGTCAGAGTGCCCGAGTGCACATGGGTGTGCGTGTTTGGGCCAGGGTGTGCCTGGACACGTGATTATTTGTATATGTTTGTGATTCTTGAGTCCTGGCCTGTCCATGTCTGAGAGGGCAGATATGGATGTACTCTGTGTACCTATGTCCCCACGAGAGTGAGTTGGCAGCTACTCTTCCTATCTGGTGTATTCTTCTCTAAGCTTGGACACGAGGTAGGGACAGACCGGGACCAGATCTGTAGAGGGCCAGAGCAGCTGGAAGTTGGCATGCTTGGTGTTAATGAAGGATTGATCTCCTCTGTGGAGTGCCCTTTTGGTGGGGTGAAGCAGTCTGGCCTCAGGCAGGAAGGGTCCAAGTATGGCATTGATGAGTATCTGGACTCAAGTATGTGTGCTTTGGAGGCTTGTAGGATTCTTCAGTTCTTCAAAAAATAAAAAAGGAAGCTTGCCTAGCAACAACAAAAAAGTGGGGAAACCAAGGAGGGGGAGGCCAGGCACACTGCCTGCTTAGCTTTCCCCAGATAATCCCCTTAGAGTCACATGGGGCCCTACCCGCACAAGAGCATAAGCTATGCTTCCAGCCTTGCCCTGTGGCCTATACAGCTCCAGGTTTCAGTGAGTGGACCCAGCTATCCTCCTTTATTTTTTTTTTTTAAGATTTTATCTATTTTCGAGAGAGAAGGAATGAGAGCAAGAGCGAAAGCGTGCACAATCAGGGGAAGGGGCAGAGAGAGAGGGAGAGAGAGAAAGCCTCAAGCAGACTATGTGCTAAGTGCAGAGTCCTACCCCTACTTGGAGCTTGGTCCCACGACCCTGAGTTCATGACCTGAGCCAAAACCAAGAGCCAGATGCTCAACTGCTTAACCAACTGAGCCATCCAGATGCCCCCAACAGTTGTCTTCCTTAATCATGCCTCCTAAGTTAAGGGAAAAATATTCCATATATTCATTAATAACCCCCAAGAGTTAGTCATTTGTGAACTTCAACTCGTAGAAACTCAACATTAGAAAGCCTAGTTGCAGTTATGTTTGTATTCCAGATCTCTCTAGGTTCTGGAAGCCTTTACCACCCTGATGGGCCACACTTTCAGGGTGGAGGCTCTTTACTTCCATTTGTTAAGAAAACTCTTGCTGAGGCGCCTGGGTGGCTCAGTGGGTTAAGCCTCTGCCTTCGGCTCAGGTCATGATCTCAGGGTCCTGGGATTGAGCCCCGCACCGGGCTCTCTGCTTGGCAGGGAGCCTGCTTCTCCCTCTCTCTCTGCCTGCCTCTCTGCCTACTAGTGATCTCTCTGTCAAATAAATAAATAAAAATCTTAAAACAAAACAAAACCAAAAACTCTTGCTTACTTCTCAACCTGAGAACATTCTGCCTGCTTACCAAGAGAAACAAGTGTCACTGTGCAAAGTAGTGCTTCCCTTTATGGCCATGAAAAGAAAGCAAGCTCAAAGGAAAGACCAAAACCTTTTCCAGGTTCCAAGGGCGCCCCTCGAATTAGCATCTTGGGCTGTGGCCCGTGAGTCCTTTTGATCCCTTCCAGCCTTTTCCAGGTAAAATGGTGGTGCTTTTGTTCATGTCTCAGCTCAGCCTCTGTTGTTTCAAGATTTGACTCTAATTCTTTTAGGTCTTCCATTTCCTCTTCCTCTCCATTATCTACCTCCAGCCTACACCCCTGCAACACTGTGACCCCTTCCAAAAGTCTTATGCTTTTGTGTCAGGTGGATGCAGGGGCAGGGATCACTGGTCATTTTGGGCCTTTTGGCCAGAAAGATTCCTTGGGAGGGTCTTCAGGGAGGAGCCTGGATCCCTGATCTTTTCTCTGGTTCTGACTGAGGGTTTGGAGTCATCTTCTTATGCCCCCCTTGATAATCCTGGTCTTCTGAAATGTACCCACACCTTTTGCTGCCCACATCGCTGGGAGGTCTTGCTATAGTGGACACTCCTTGGTTGACCCTTAAGAAGTTGATGTCATCTCTGGGACTGGAGTCCCCTCTGGACTGTCTCTCTTGGGATGTTAAATATTCAGAAGGACAGATTATATCTATCTGCTCCATTTATTCCTTACCTTTGATTCTTCTTTCTAAACCCGCCCTCCACCCATGACAGAACCTTCCCATCCTTGGTGACTCAATTTTATAAATAACCTTTGGTATGGAATCTTGACAAAGACTTTCTGAAAGTCTAGATTCCTCCTTGCCTGGTTTCCCTTTATCTACTTGCTTCCCCCCACACCACCAGAACTAGGAGAATAAAAAGAGAACTAACCCCCCAGCTAACTTTGGCTAGACGGAAAAATACCATTTGACCCAGAGGCAGCTCTGGGACTGCTGCCATGCATGGAGGAACCTGCTAACTCCTCAGGAAAAAAAATCCTGACGCAAACCAGATGTAACCTTCTGTCTGGCTGCCAACATCTGGAATGCTGGCAGGGGCTTTGCATTCAGGCCAGCAGCAAACTGCCAAGCCCAAGCATTTTAGAGGTGACTCTGATCTGCAGAGAGGTCTTGCAACCTCTTTCTCCAACTCAGCCCTGTATTCCGGTTTTGGCTGCCTGGAGGTTGGAGTAGTGGTTACGATTCTGGGACTTCGGGATCGGGTTATTCTTGAGTTCAGAGAGAGTCTTCAGGGGATCCCAGGGAGAGTGTGCAGGTTGAGCCTCACCACCCGCATCTCCACATCCCCAGTGCCCCGGCTCTGGGCAATAGACATGGACTTTGGATGGAGTCCAGAGTCTAAGGATGGGAGATGTTGGGTGGGGGAACTGAAGAGAGGTGTGAGGGTGTTTTCGGTCCTGTGACCACACAGTGTGTCACGCACACACACACAGACTCACACTTTCACACGTAGGGATACATACCCATGCCTGCTCCTTCTCTCCTGTTCAGCCAGTGAGGAGAGCCTTTTGGGCCAGATTTCTCATCGCTCATGGAAATTCTGACTTTGGCCATGTGGAAGAGGGGTAGCAGAGCCAACAGCTCTGAGGATCCCCTGGTTGGCTCAGCCAGATGCTGAAAAGAGCAGGAAAGCAGATAGGAAGAGAGAGCAGACAGAGTGGGGATGGTTGGAGGAGCTGAGTGGAGGAGGGTGTGAGATCTGGTGGGGAGGCCCCTGCCTGCCTTAGACCTCCCTGCAGGGCCCAGGGGACACTCCTGCTGACTGCGCAGCTGCAGCTGGTGACTCATCTGAGGGCTGGCCTGGGTGGGGTGAGGGACAAGTCAAGGACTTTAAGAAGAACATTCTCCTGAGGAAATCCCAGGAGAGTGGGGAGGAGACCAGGGTGTTGCTTTCATCCCCCCCACCCCCCCGCTGACCCCAAGGTCCCCTATTGTTTCCCAGAGCCAGGCTGGAGAATCCCCAAGAAGAAAGCAAGGTGGGAGGCTGGGTTGGTGTGCTGCCCTGTCCTTGCCCGGTGCTGACCTCTCCCCATCTTGGCCTGACTGCAGACAAAGATGAGGGTGACCACCCCAACAACAGCTTCAGTCCCTGCAGCGCCCACGACCGCAGGTGCCTGCAGAAGCACTTCGCCAAAATTCGAGACCGCAGCACCAGCGGGGGCAAGATGAAGGTCATCGGGGTGCCCCGGGAGGAAGCTCGGCCCGTGGTGAGGACCTCTGACCTACAAATGTACATGTGCACAGGCACCCCCCCCCACTAGATCTGGACTATGTTCATTCAGCAAACATTCATTGGATGCCTACTGTGTGCAAGAGGCACGTAGTATGCATCATCAGGACCCAGAGAATCTTCATTCCTTTCCTTGAACTTCCTTTCCTGTTCATCAGTTATATATATTGATGCAGGTGAAGTAATTGTTAAGTACTGAAATATTTCCGTACCAGTGTGTAAATAGTGGTTGCCCCTAGCTTCCTGGTGTTTCTTAGCTCTTCTCTTGGATTCTCTATCCAGAATTTTTCAGTAACTAAGGGGTTAACGCTGGCCGAAGGAGGGGGGGTTCTGGAGACCCTGCCTGTAGGGTCCGGCTAATGTCCTTTATGATGGATGGTTCTGATGGATCCATGCCTGGGTCTTACCAAGTCGTTAATTGTATGATGTCAGCTGTCCCTCCTGCTTAGAAATCATTCCCTTCCCAACCATCTCCATAGGTTTCCACAGCCACTTTCCCTCACAAGGTCCCTTCCATTCACACCCTTCCTTATTAGAAACTCTTTGGCTCAGGAACCTCTCTTTAGTGTCCTTCTGCTCTGTCCACCACGGTCCCCTGAACACTGGGCCCTGCCTGGGCTCTGGGCCTTGAGCCTCCTTTCTGGGCCTTCAGTCCTGATCTGACCCCCAGCCTTGGTCTCCCTGCCTCTCTCCCTTCTGATGAGCAGTTTCATTCTGCCTTCCTCCAGCCCCAGGGCTCCTGCCAGAGCGAGCTACACCGGGCCCTGGAGCGGCTGGCCGCCTCACAGAGCCGCACCCACGAGGACCTCTACATCATCCCCATCCCCAACTGCGACCGCAATGGCAACTTCCACCCGAAACAGGTGGGTCTGCATCCCCCCTGGCTCCATCCTGGCCTCACCTCTTGGGGGCATTCCTGGTCTCTCCAAAAGATGGTCTAGGATGGAGATCTCGGGAAGGAGAAGACCTCTCCACCTAAACCTAACCCCTTCGGCCCTCCCCCAGCCTTACAGCCTCAGCTTATTTTGCCCACCACACTCATTTTGGAGATGAGGAAACTGAGTCCCACAGTCACAGCGTGAGTTAATTAAGGCAGACCAGCTGTCCTGCCTCCCCATCCACGGCTATTTCCATCACCTCTGGATTCACCACTTAGCACTCCAGCCAACCTCCACCTCCCAGCTCTCACTCCCTATACTGTACTCTGTCCTATGAGTAGTTCTCCTTTGCCATATAGAATGTCTCAGGTTTCATTTGGAGTTGGAGAGGCTCATTCATGAAGGGTTAAGGAGGAAACTCAGCCTGCCCTTCCCCCCAGGCTGAATAACCAAACCACCTGGGGTACAGCCAGGATGGAGGTAAAGCCAGATCTGACAGCTGGGAATGGGAGCTTTGGATGGAAGCAGAGGAAGGAGTGGGGCAGGAGAGAAACCATGAATGCCGGAACCTCCATACTCCCTCATTCCCTTGGAACATGGGTTCCTCTCATAAGCCTCCAGGAGGCTAGGATATTGAGCAAGGTTGGCCTGCCTCAGTCCCATCTCTGACCCATGAGGGGTGGGCTTACTTGAAAAGGTGGCATGTCTGGGCAGAGCCTTATACTGGGTGTGGCCTGGGGAGTCCTGGTCTGGGTCTTCTCCAGCTCTTTGTGGGCATAGATACACACATTCTCCCGCTCTGTGCTCTATAGATAGATCCACAGAGTGGGCTGCTACTTGGCCAGTAGGGGCCTAGATAGGAAGAGAAGGGCTGCCCCCAGGTCTGCAAATCCCAGGATGGCATGAGGAGGTTATGGGGTGGTGTGCAATGAGTGTAGGACCAGAAAGCGTCCCTCAAACCAGTGCCAAACCTATCTGCGAGCTTTATCCCAATGCCAATTTTATCCTTGTCCCATTTTTTAAAAAAGATTTTATTTATTTATTTGAGAAAGAGAGTGCGAGCAAGTGCATGTGGAGGGGCAGAGAGACAGGGAGAGAGAGAGAGAGGATCTCAAGCAGGCTCCCTGCTGAGCAGGAAGTACCACTCGGGGCTCCATCTTAAAATACTGAGATCATGACCTGAGCCAAAACCAAGAGCTAGATGCTCAGCCGACTGAGCCACCCAGGTGCCCCTACCCTTGCCCAATTTTTAAAAACTTTTTTCCCTCATTAAAAAAAAATTAATAGATTTTATTTTCTAGAGCAGTTTTAGGCATACAGCAAAATCGAGCAGAAAATACAGGGTTTCCATCTACTTTTTTTTTTTTTAATTTTATTTATTTATTTATTTATTTGACACAGAGAGAGAGATTACAAGTAGGCAGAGAGGCAGGCAGAGAGACAGGGAGAGGAGGAAGCAGGCTCCCTGCTGAGCAGAGAGCCCGATGCGGGCCTCGATCCCAGGACGCTGAGATCATGACCTGAGCCGAAAGCAGAGGCTTTAACCCACTGAGCCACCCAGGCGCCCTTCCATCTACTTCTTCACCCCCAGTTTCCCCTGTCAGCATTTTGGTTTAGTGTGTGGTACATATGCTACCACAAATTAAGGAACGAATATTGGTCCATAATTTACCTTAGGGTTCACTCTTTGTGTTGTATAGTTCTATGTGTTTTCTTCCTCCAATTTTTATCCCACTGAAAGTTCTGACACTTGAGCCTTTATCCAATGCTCAATGACACTTGAGCATTGGTAGACCAATGCTGACCTCTGAGCCAACCTTCATTTCTTGGCCAAGATCTCTCTACTCCATGAGCTCAGAGGGTCCGTGCTCATGAACGAGCCTCTGCCCTCAGAGGCCATCTTGGATCAACTGTCTGACTTGGGCTGGGCTGGGTCCGGGGCAGGCTGCCTGGGAACTGACCTCTCACACCCTTGTCTTGGCAGTGTCACCCGGCCTTAGATGGGCAGCGCGGCAAGTGCTGGTGTGTGGACCGGAAGACGGGAGTGAAGCTTCCAGGGGGCCTGGAACCAAAAGGGGAGCTGGACTGCCACCAGTTGGCTGACAGCTTTCGCGAGTGAGCCCTGCCAGGAGGCAGGGAGCTCTGTGCCTCCTGCCACCCCCATCCCCTAGAGGCTACAGAGTTGACCTGGAGCCTGGGTCTGAGTCCTGGCTCTGTCTCTGGCCCAGAAGTTTCCCCTCCTCTCTGTATGTGGGTGTATGTGTGTGTGCATGGGTGTGCCCTTGGGGTGAGCCAAAGCCTAGTGGTGTCTTTGGGCTTAAATAGTCCAAGAGGTCTGAGGGTGGCAATGGGGAGCCCTGGTATGTCTCCAAATTGATCCTGGATTCATTCATTCATTCTTTCATTCAGCCATCTAAAAACATTTATTGGCAACATACTACAAGCCAGCTCTAGTTTTTTAGCCCTGCGGGCTCTTATTTTGACTTTGTCTGATTTGGGCATGTGGGGCCACTTCCTATAAGCTGAGCACAAGCTTGTGGGGGAAGAGAAGTCCCATTTCCAGAATCAGAAAAGGAAAGTAGACATGTACCTTGGCTTTTGTACCTTGTACCATTGTCCTTCCCCTCAATTTAGTCAGAAGGCGGAGGCTGTAGGGAAAGTGTGGTATGGCAGATGATTCAATGGTCAGGAGTCCCAGACCCACTCCCAAAGCTCAAGCCTGCTAGGCTCCCCTTCTTCTCTTCCCCAGGCCCCTCCAAGGGGAAGGACCTATAAGACAAACCCACCTTTGGGTCTGGTGTGCCACTTGCTTGGTTGCCTGGCCGCCCAGACCCTGCTGTGGGGGAGGGAAGAAGGTTGGAAGAAGTCATGCAGGACAGAGGGCTGGGGAGGGCTGGCCCATCTCTGAATAGTCAGGGTGAGAGGAAAGAATGCATGTGCCTGATGGAACAGAGGACACACATGCTGGGGGGTGAAGGACTCGTCTGGGGTCCTGCTTCCGCCCTTGTTTGTGGTCAGAGTCACAAAGTCACCAGGATGACTCCATCCTTCCAGTGGCTCACCACCTGTGGCTTTGCCTCCCTTCCTATACCTCCCTGCCCTCCAGGCATTTCTGGCTTGACTGGATGGAAGGAGACTTAGGGACCTACCAGTTGGCCATGATGTCTTGTCTTTTTTTTTTTTTTTTTTAACAAAACAGAACAAAACAAACAAAAAAAATCTAGACAATTGTGTTTGGTTGATTTATTTATAATTAGAGACAGGGATGCACCAGGGGTGGGAAGGGGGGGGTCACTGTGTGGTCCCCAGACCTATCCTACATGGTAAGAGGATTGCAAAGAGTCAACCAATTCACCCTCCTTTTCCCTGCAGTTTCTTCCTAGGGAGCTTCCCTGTCCCCAAAGTCATACTGTCTGTGTTCAGACTCCTGGTGGGCAAATAATGGCTTCTGAAGGAAGGCAAGCAAGGACAGCCCTGCTGGGCCAGAGCTATTTCTGGGATCATGTGGTGTGTGAAGCTGGGGTATTTCCTAGGGCATCAGGCAGATTGGATTTGCATCTGGATTTGATGTATTAATTTAGTGGGGGAGCCACTTCCCTGAAGCTGGGGGAAGGGGGGGTAAACTCCAATGTATTCCACAGCTCTCCCTGCCTAGATGCCTTAATGGGGTGGTTGCATCATGATTTGATTCTGAGAGGTTGGGAGTAGGGGCATCTCTGATCTTGCTGTCCTGAGTTCGGCAGGCTGTGGGCTCTTGGTGCCAGACCTAGAATTTGTGCCCATGTGGTACAACTGGATTTCTGGTCGTCTCCTACCGCTCCTCTCCCCCATCTCTGTGCTCTGTGTACACTGATCTCCTGGGTGGGGGCGCCTTCTCAGGAGGTCATGGGCAGCCTGAAGACCCCGTGCACCAAGTCTGCTGTACTCTGGGGATGGGGGGTGTTCCTTCCTGTTGGGTTGTCTTCTGGATTCCTAGCTCCTCCCCAGTTCCAGAGGCACTCCCAGGCCTTTTAATTCTCTGACTCCTGATGAGCTGGCCCCTGTGCTATCTGCATCTTAAATCTGGGCCTGCAATCCTCATCTCTCTAGCTTTGCCTCAGTGACAGCATCCTGTAGCCATCTGGTTTCCCTGAGGCACCACAAACCACTGCCAGCAGTAGGAGATTAGAGAACAAAGTGATCTTGGCCCCCTGACCTCCCCCCCCCCACGTCATGAAGCCCCCTACTTCCTGGGCTGAGGCCAAGGCATGTTGGGATAGGAGGTAGATGCAGGCTGACCATTAAGTTTTAGGTCCTTAAACCAAAAAATGCAGAGAGAGTATCTCTTTCCCTAAGGCATCTCTTTAAATTCCCCTTCTTTCTCCAGCCCCCCCCGTCTCAATGCTCTACCCTGGTACCGTTGGCAGTAAGTGCTAAGAGGACCTTTTCCTCTCGTGGGCCTCCAAGAAGAGCTGGATCTCCTTGGGAAGTAGCTGTGTATATGGCCTGGGATGTGCCTTTGTTATATCTACATATTTGTGATATGTGTGTGTGTGGGTTTGAGTGTGCACGCATGTGTGTGAATATAGCCAAGTGATACTTTTGAATATACGAAGCGAATATACAAGGTGAGATGTGAACGCATGTGTACCGGGAGCGGGTGTGTGTGGACGAGATGCTAATTTGAGGGGCATGTTTATGTGGGCTGTGTGAATCTGTGAATGTATGTGATGTGAGGCGGGAGGGAATAGAGAAATTCACAGAGTATGTATGGACTTCCCTCCCGGCTATGAATGAGAGGCCTTCACTCATTAAGTTTCCCCACTGCAGGACTTGTGGCGAGCTTAAGCACCAAAGAATAGAGGATATGCACTTTGGAAGAGGGAATTACACACCCCACAGAAACACTGCCCCCCGCCTACCCCTGGCACTTGCCTCCACCATCTGGGAGTCAGGTCCTAGGTGTCTAAAAAGAAGGAAATAAAAGCAGCTCTGTGTCAATGTGGACACGCTCTACCATTCCCAGGCTAGAGGAAGCACGCTGTCCTGGGCAGTGTCACAGTGGGGAGAACCAGGCTCCGGAGGAGAATTGCTGGTCTAGTTTGCACCTAGCCCCACCCCCTCCCCGCCCAGCCATGGCCTCCAAATACCCTTGGAGTACTCTACTATACTCTGGAATACTCTAGTAGCCACAGGGCATTAGCATGTCTGGCAGAGGTGGAAGGGAGGAGGAGGCAAGGACTAAACTCCTGTGTCCTGTTGGGACTTACCCAGATAAACTTAAAACCGAAGTCCTTGAGTGTTCTGCTCTGCCTCCCCAAGAAATGTTATTCCCCCTCACTGTGGCTTGGAGCAGGCCGGTGGGAGGCACCCCACCAGGATCCGTCGTCGTCGTCGGCCCATTGGTGCCGATCTCTTTCAGGCATTTGGTTTCCATTTCCCAGCTCATTAGTGGAGATCAAGCTCTGCTGTCACTGAGGATTGGGGGCTGGGTGTTCCATTGGCAAGCCAGCAGGGTGGGAGTAGGGAGAAAAAAGGGGAGACTTGGACTGGCTCCAGTACTGGATTCAGGCGGGGGCATCTCTGGAGAGTTGGCCAAGCTTCCTGGCCCCTCCTTCTACGAAGGCCCCTAGTTTCCAGCTACTGCAGTCCCTTCAGCTCCTTCCAGGAAAAGGCTGCTTGTCCCAACCCCTCTGCCCTCTGGGCCAGATTCAGCTATACCAAGCTTCTCCAGGAATGTTACGAGACATCAGGACTTGGGGTGCCTGCTTGGCATCCCCTCCCTGGAGGGGGTATGACTGTGTGGTAAATGACCCTCAAACATTCCCAGCCAGAGAAACTCCCCCTGCGTTCCAGACCCCTATGGCAATGTCACCTCTGACCTAGAAAAAGAAAGTCAAGATGATGTGGGAGGCAGGCAGGCAGCTGTGACATTGGGTCAGTTGTTGGGTCCTGGGGTCCTCTCAGGGAAGACGGAGGAAAGGCTGGTTTGTGAGTTGGGAGAGGATCAATGGGGAGGAAGCGGCTTCACGGGGGAGGAGAGCGTTAATGAGAACAATAAGTGGAGGAGAGACAATGGGGCAGACCTTTGGACATACCCACAGGGGAGTAGACACCGCTTCAGCCAAGGCTCTAATTAGATCTTCACTGTCAGAGTGATCTGTCCCCTCTATGTCTGAGGCCCCGGGGCCTGGGGAGAGTTAGGGTCAGGGAGTAGAAGTGGGGGTGCTGAGAATAATTAGAAACATGCTCTACTGAGTGAGCAGGCGCCACCAGGACCGAATTTCTCCCTTCCCCCTCTCCCCCCTCTTCCCCAGGTCCCCAACTCCCTTCTCCAGGACCTGGACAATTCCAGCCAGACTAGGGGAGGGGCTGGTGGAGGCTGGGAGTAGAAACCCCGTGGGATTGGCTTCCTGGGCCCTTACACAGTCTCTAAAGTGCAAACAACATATTTTCGCCATGCAATGGTATTTAATTACACATAAAAACAGAGCCATTAAACTGAAATTAAACCCTTGTTGGAATCACTTAATTCAGGGCATGACAAATTGCTTTCAGTGGAGGCGGCAGTGAAGTCCCCCCAGGGAGAGATGGAGATTAGCGGCTTCCATGGCTGGCTGGGTCCCCTTGTTCTCTTTAGAGCTGGTTCCCTTGCCAGCTCTAAATTCTGAAATTGGGATTGACCTTCTTCCTAAAGACCACCCAAGCCAAGGGAAACCTCTGGGTTTGTTTAGGATGATAGAAATGGAGGGCTGGGGAATCACCGTCCAATCCAGTTTTAGACAATACTTGCTCATTTTATCGATGGGGAAGTTGAGATCCCAGTGCCAAAGTCATCCAGGGCCAGGACCAGGACCCTGGCACCAAGGCATGACCAGGAAGGCTGTTTTTTTTTCAGGCTTGTATCCTTTCATCCTGCACCTGGAGACAGAAGTTGGGACTGGGCAGGTGAGGGTTGGGGACTCTCCCTACCTGGAGTGGGTAGATTTCTCCAGAATTGGGCTCCCACCTGATCCAAGTCTAGAGATGGCGGGGAAGACAAAATGGTGGCTCTGGTTGTTTATCACCTGGGTGAGGTTGGACAGGTAGGACTTTCTACTCCTATGAGCCAAAGTTTTCCCATCTGTTGAAGGTGGGATCGTAATTCCTAGTAAGACTGCTGGGCGGAATGCAGGAACAGGGCTTGGGGCAGAGTTCAGTAAGTGATTCTATTAGACTTCCTTCTCAGGACCTCTGCTTCCCTGTTTGTGGTAAGATCGAGGTGGGACCTGGTGGTTTCCATGACCTTAGCTTGCTCTGACTCTGTTTGCAACCCCCTTTCCTCCTTCCAGTCCCCTCTTGCCTTCAGTTTTCCACTCTCCTCTTTAGTCTGTCTAACATGGACATAGGTCTGGGGTCTATTCTGTTGCCCCCTAACATTTGCCTGCCTCACCTAGTCTTCCAGTGGCTGTGTGAGACCCACCTGGGAGGTGAAAGGGGAGCTAACAGGACAGGGGCTGCACTCTGGGGAGGGGTTGGAGTTGGGGAAGGTTCCTGTGCACAGCCTCCCTCCCCCATGTACCCTCTATGATCTGGGAAACTGCTCTGATTAGAACCAAATGGGTGTGCTGTGGCCGGAGGCATCTCAGAAGTCCATTCACTCAATGCAACCTCCCCCTCACCCAAGGAGGGGAGGTGGGTGTCGATTAGGGCAAGTGGGGACCTGGGGGGTTCTCTGTGTCCCAGCTAGGAGAGAGAATGCTTTCCCTCTTTCCTACTTTACCCACTAGTGGCCTGGGAACTTTTCTATTAGCCCAGGAAGGGCAGCAGTGGGGCGCTGGCCAGCTGAGGACACATCTGTCACTGAGGCTTGGGTGGGTAGCCCCCAGACCATCCAACAGCCTCCTCTGGGAGCAGCATCCCCGCCCCCCCGCACCTCTGCAGTGAAGCTCAGCTACACGTTGCCAAGTAAGGGCTGACTAGGTCTGAACACTACCTTCTGCTGTGGCCTCAAGGTCATTCCCCCTCCCCTTGGCCTCCTAGGCCTTGGTGGACAGAGAGGTTCCTGTGTTGGGGGTTGGGGTAGAAGGGCTGGGGCCCAGGGTTCCCGTCACTGCAGGCCTGGCAGCTCCCCCGTCGGCCTCGCGGCCAATTCAAATGCTTTGCAGCTGTACCTCTGCTAGTTTGCCCCGAGAGACCGGAGCCAGAGGCAGGAAGCTGGGGGCACAGAGGGGCACACGTGGATTGCTGGGGTAGGTCTGGGACAGGCCAGGACGGATGCCCAGCAAACCCAGGTTGCTGGGAAAGTGAGAATGGCAATGAACCCTGGGGCCTTGAGACTGCGGG
>LNAC01000091.1:6183966-6245982 GCA_002007465.1 Ailurus styani
GGGGCTGGAATGGGGGCTTCCTGGGAAAGGATTGTGGGGTGGGGGAGGGGCGCGCTTCCTGGAAGGGCCAGGGCTCAGGGTTCCTGCCTCCCTCCTGGGTCCTGGTTTCTGAGCAGAGCCAGAGCTTCTAAATTGGAACAGCAGGGAGGGAAGCCCAGTCTTGTCCCCACCCAGGGGAAATTGGACCAGACTGCTCAGGAAATAAATTCAATTTTCCAGCATCATGGAAGTTTAGTCGGACAATAGAGGTTTTTTTCCCCCCAAAAAACATAAGGAAAAAAAAAAAGTCCAATTGCCTTTGGCCGAGCTGTTTCCCAACTTCATTTCTCAGCCTCAGTTCAAAGCTTCCCATTCAAAGTGACATGTGACTGCGCAGTGACCCTGGCCTGATTTCTGGCCGTTTGAGGGGTCAGGCCAGGCCAGCCCGGAACTGTGACCACCCCCACTTCCAAAAGCCCTGGGCAGCCCTTGCCCCATGCAATGAGGGAGGGGTTGTGGTAAAAACAAAAAGCGTCCCCAAAAGAGATTTTGAATTTAGGGAAGGGTGAGTCCCAAATCCCAGGCAGTAGGCCCAGAGGGGTTTATGTAAGAAATGTAAACCGGGACCATAAAAGTTTTGAGAAGTTTTCTTTTTTGGAAGGGGTGTGGGGAAGTTTGTCTTTAAAATGCAAAGGGATTTTGTAAATTTCTGCGTGGGGATGTTCTTGGGGTTCTAATGAGGGGAGCCGGCCCACAGGCTGGGGAAGGGCTAGCCTGCCTTTGTGCTCTCTGCAGATGGTGGCCTTGTAGGGGACTCTGGGCTCTGGCAGAGGCAGGGAGGGTCAGCACAATCCAAAGTAGAGGGCAGGTCTGCAGTGGGGGGAGAGCAGAGGCTGTCCACAGGCAGATCCCATAGCTCTAGGGTGGGAGGTAGCAGTGGGGAAGACCACACAGGAAGATTTGGGGAGAGCGAGGCGGTATCTCACTGGAGAGGGGTGCATGTGGGGGAGAGAGGATGGCTCTAGCCTGGTGGCTGAGAAAGGTCACTATCAAGAAGACCAGGACTTCGAGCAGCCTTCAAGTTCTTCTCCAGCTCACCCCTCATACAGATGGGAAACAGAGGCCTACTGGGGTCTGTGACTTGTTTGTCTGAAGCCATAAAGGAGCTGGTGGCAGAAGTGGATTAGATTCTATTTGCACCATCTCCTAGTGAGTGCAGGGGGAATGTTTGGGCACCCACCCTTCTATAGGAAGGGCTCTTCAGATACCAGAAAGGGGAAGTTAAATACAGGCTCTAGCTGGAGAGGAAGGAAGGAGACCCTGAGGGAAGATTCTGGGATTCTGGGTGGGAGATGATAGGGGAAGATGTGCCGCTTTCCAGGCAGGAAGAGGGAGGGGTGACTTTGTCAATATCCTAAGCAGCCTGGGGTTGGGGACCTAATCCCCGATTTGAGAGGAGGGGTTTGGCAGAGGCACTAGTGGAGGGCCAGACAGCCCTATCCTGGTGTATGTGAGGATTGGACTTGATGGCCTTGGGTTCAATAAGCTCCAAATATCATTATTATTGTCATTGTCATGGTGGGTTTGGGTCCAGATTGCTTGGGCTCAAATTTCAGTGCACTACTTCTCATGGTTGGACCCTGAGAGACTGACTTAGTCTCCTACTTCACAGTTCTATATCCATCAAATGAGGATAAATAATAGTACTTATGCAGTATCGCTGTCAAGGTTAAATGAGATAGCGGTGCCTGGATGGCTCAGTCGGTTGAGCGTCCGACCCTCGATAAATCATGAAGCTAGTCAATGGTAGAGGGAACCTGCCACCCACATCTGCCTGACCACCCAGACTTCTAATTCTTGATGCAGAAGAAGGAAGTTGTGATGCGTGTGTGTGTGTGTGTGTGTGTGTGTGTGTGTGTGTGTGTGTGTGTAGGTGAGAGTGGCATGAACTGGACAAATGCTTTGTGCCATCTCAGTGTTCATGGGTGTCACATCTTATGCTGTAGAGGACAGAACATCTCTCCTGGGGCACATGCAGACCACTTCTGTGTTCCCTGTCCAGCCCCAGAATGCCTAATGCCGCCCTGCTCAGCACATGTTTGGTGAATGAGTGAATGAGCAAGTGAGAAGCATTCTCCCTTCTCCTTTCCTTCATGTTCTCTGGTTCCCTCCTCCTGGCTCGCCTCCCTGGCCTCCAGGCCCCCTGCAAGCCAAGCTCCACTTGACTTCCTCAACAAGACTCGATTGCAGGGAGGTAAAGACTGAGATGACTTCTAGGAAGCAGAGGCTTACAAAACAAGCCCCTGGCTGCCTCGAAGGGCAAGGGTCAGGAAGAAGAGAGCCCCTGCCCAGCCAGCACAGGGGGACTATGGGAGTGGGGAACGTGGCTGGGGCAGGACTGAATTGTGACCCTCCAAATTCACAAGCCCTAACACCCAGTGTGATTGTATCTGGAAATAGTATTTTTAGGAGTTAATTAAAGTTAACTGAGATCAGAAGGGTGGGGTCCTAACATAGAGGCTTGGGGCCTTATTAAGAAGAAGAGAGAGATTTCCCTCTCCAGGACCCCACACTGAAGAAAGGCCATGCGCACAAACAACGAGAAGGTGGCCGTGTACAAACCAAGAAGAGAACAGTCACCAGAACCCAACCATGCTGGTACCTCAGACTCTGGAACTGAGACAAAGTTTAAGTGTCTGTTGTTTAAGTCACCCAGTATTGCGTTATGACGGCCTGAGGAGACTAACACCAGGGGACCGGGAGGCCCTGGTCCCGCTTTTTCCCACATGGCCCATCAAGTCAGAAGAACCCAGGACCCAGGCCTAGGTCAAGTAGGCTCCTGTCCCCGCCTGTCTCCTTAGGTTCTTACCCTTTCCTGGCCTGAAGTCCCGAGTTCTCACAGCTTCCTCTTCTGATCACACTTCTCCTCAACCCAGGCCTCAGGTCTTGTCTTCTGCCCCCACAGCTGTATTTCTAAAGCACAAATCTGGTCACTTACTCCTTGGCTGAAAAGCCTCTGATGTCTCCTCATTGCCTACAGAATGAAATCCAAGCAAGTTGCCATGTATGACTGTGCATTGCACACCTGTGCAACTGTACACAAGAGGTCTTGAGTCCAACCTCATTCATTCATTCACTCACTCATCCATTCATTTAACAAGTATTCATTCCCTAGACATTCTCAGCTTAGAACCCAAGGTTCTTGATAATCTGGCTCCTGACTCTCCTTTGCTTCCTCTCTCACTTATTTCCTTGGGTACCATATTCTTTAGCCACACCGAACGTGGTACCGTCTCATACCTGTGTGTTTCACACACAAATTCATCGGTCAGCTTGTCTGAGAATGTTGAGGCAGCACCGGCCCAGATTTGGAATCCTGTTACTCTGCCATTTCCCAGCTAGGAGAATACGGGCAAGTTAACCCTCCAAGCCTCAGTAAAATGGGGTTAAACATATATAATGTGCCTCACATTGCACTTAGCACAAAAGAGCCTCCCAATAAAGGTTGGTTTTCCCACTTCTTTGCATGCTAAACTCCTTTTCATTCTTGAAGACCCAGCCTTCAGTGTTACCCCCTTGGTAATATTGCCCTCATTCCCTCTGAATGGATAAAGTTTATATTCCCTGTTTCTACTTTTCTTGCCAGTCCCACACGGCACTCACAAACCTGTGTTAGGACGCTGTTGCACTGATCTGTTTTCCTGGCTCACATGAACAAAGCATCCAGCCAGAAAACCCTTGTTGCATGAAACAAGGCACCAATCTCTAGGTTGGGAGGCCTTCACCTCCCAGTCTTGTCCTGGCTCCAAGCCCTCAGCCTGTTGGATAGCTTGAGAGTTCAGGACAGGAGGCAGAGGATGGAAGAGCAGAGGTAAGCAGACAGAAGAGCTGGGGGTGGGTGGGTAGGTGGTAGGGTGAGGGTACTTCAGCCTTCTGGAGAGGTCACTCTGTAGCAGAAAGGAGGCAGGGTTTAGAGAGGGTGGCAGTCGGAGGCTTGAAAAATGGTTGGCAGTGCAGGTGGCTGCCCCTCTCCCTTCCCATCGACTTGAGCTGGGCTTTGCTGTGGGTCCAGCCACCTGGGGGAAATTATAGGGGACAAGAGTGAGAGAGAGGAAGGTTTTTCTGTAAAGAGGGAGAGGACAGGTTAGAGGCAAGAAGGTCAAGAAGGAATGAATTGGAGAAAGGTGAGGGAGAAGAGAACCTGGGGAGGGAGGGTAAGGGAGGGAAGGGCAGGCGGTGTACGTGTGTGTACACAGTGGGTTGGGGAGGGCTAGAAAATTGGGAGGGGACATTGGAAGGTACTGGGGAGGGAGGCTTCAGACCAAGGGTTCCAAGGCCTGGGACCTCCTGAACAGAAAACTCTTGGGGTATGAAGACTCTTCCCCTCCTGGCTCTGGGCTTGGTGGCTGTCCTTCCTCTCCTCTGCTCACTACCCCTCCTATCATTGCTGGGCTGGCTTCTCTATCTGTTGGCAAAGTCTATGTCAAGTTCTTTGCTAAATCTTCCTGGAGGAAAAATGAGCTGTTGTAAATGCAGCAGAGATAATACCTTCCATGGACTGGGTCCAAGGCCAAGTCGAGGGGGGCTGGGCAGGAGGGAGGATGGAATTCAAGTTTGGTGGTGGGAGGGGAGGCGGTCTCCTCAACAGCCATTCAAGGCCATTGGGAGGGTCTCTTCGCAGGCCCTCCAGGGCAGCTCCTGCCACTGAGTCACAGAACTTGGCCTCAACAGAAGAAGCAGCCTCCTTCCTAAGGCCCCTTAAGAAAGTGGCTTTCCTGAGGCCCCTCCTATACCACTTGGCAAGGCTTGGACTGCCAGCTGGCAGAAGCTAGTGGCAGAACCCCCAGGTCCAGCGCAGGATGAGGAAGCCTTTTCTATTTCTCTAGGGCTGAGCTAGTAGCTCAGGGCTCATTTGGGTTCGGAGACTCTTCCTGACTCCTGCCCATGTTTCACCTGCCTCTCTTCGCCCCTCAGAGAGCCCGAGTGAGACCCTGGAACCTGACAGGGGGCCATATAGACTCACCTTCAGCTCTGGGACACAGGCAAGATCTCAACTCTGTCTTCCTGGCAGAAAGTCAGGCAAGGAGTCACGACGAAGAAAACCACGTGTGTGGGCCATGCGGGGGACATGGAATGGTTGAAGAGATCGCTTATGAAGAGACGCCAAGGGCACGTGCACCCGAATGTTTATAGCAGCAATGTCCACAATAGCCAAACTATGGAAAGAACCTAGATGTCCATCAACAGATGAATGGATAAAGAAGATGTGGTATATATATACAATGGAATATTATGCAGCTATCAAAAGAAACGAAATCTTGCCATTCGCAACGACATGGATGGAACTGGAGGGTATTATGCTGAGCGAAATAAGTCAATCAGAGAAAGACAATTATCATATGATCTCTCTGATATGAGGAACTTGAGGGGCAGGGTGGGGGGTTGTGGGGGGTAGGGAGGGAAAAATAATGAAACAAGATGGGATGGGGAAGGAGACAAACCATAAGAGACTTCTAATCTCATAAAACAAACTGAGGGTTACTGGGGGGTGGGAGGGTAGGGATAGGGTGGATGGGTTATGGACATTGGGGAGGGTTTGTGCTTTGGTGAGGGCTGTGAAAGATGTAAGCCTGATGATTCACAGACCTGTACCCCTTGGGCAAATAATAAAAATAAAATTAAAAAAAAAAATGAAGAGACGCCAATGCAGACTGTACTGCTGTGGCCAGGTGTTTAGGAGGGAGTGTTCTCTATGACAGCCGCCACCTGCCAACTGGGGTCCCCTCTCTGTTCAGGTCCACACCTCTGAGTGGGCTGCCCTGAATGCCTTAGAACCAACGGTTATACAAGACAGATACTTTATTTTTCACAGAACTACACAGGCACCTATGGGTAAAAGTGTGGGGGGGAGCTCTCTGCCAGCCTCCTGAACATGACCTTGAGAACTTGTCTAGTGTTCTCTACTCTCCAGGGAAGGGGCAGCGTCTGAGCACAGGCTGGGTGGCCTGCTTGTAGCCAGTTCTGCCAGCCCAAGGCAGCCTCAGTCAGTTTGGTTTCCTGGGTTGAAATCACAGTCCGTCAGACCCAACTTTGGCCAAAGATAATGATAACGGTGGGGTGGCAGGGCCCAAAGCTGGGAGGGGGCGGGCACTTGCTCCTTGTAGAACAAAAGTGGGCTTCATCTCTGAGCCTCCTCTTCCATCCTCACGGTGTGGTTTTCTTAGGACCCCAGGCCTGTTACACAAACGATTCCAGCTTCTTGGGAGTCTTGATGGAAGGGGGGGTGGGGGAAAGACCGCCCAGCTTCTCCAAACTTCTTGAGTTGGCTGCCTGCACGCATTCATGACTCTCTGCTGCCCCCGTGTGGCGGTAAGGATAGAAGCTGCCCTCCTGCTGGGCTTGTGTCTGTGGGTGTGTTTTGGGGAGCAGAGGGCACTCAGCAGGTCCGGAGCTGAGGCAGAACCAGGGAAAGCTGGCCCTTGTGTCTGCTCCGGAGAGCGGGTGGTCTCCCTGCCCCCACCTACCTCCTGTGGGTTACATCAACAACATGAGGGCAGCTGTTACGCCAGCTGGGGGACACTTGCTTACTAAAATATTGAGAGAAAAGATGGGGCTGATACTCATTTGCAGTGGTGGAGACTAGACAGCAAGAACGTGAGGGCAGCTGGGTGGTCTCTGACCTTGGGGACAAGTTCCCCCTTGCTAAGCTGCCCTGACAACTGTGGCCACATTGGCCTAAAGAATCCAGGGCAGGCAGACTCTGCTTTGTCCTGGGAGCAGCTGCCCAGGAAGCCGCCGTGGAAGTGGGGAAAGGAACAGATCTGGAGGGAAAGAGAGTCCATCTATCCCTCCTTCGGTCGATCCTTGCATATCATCTCTCCCAGGTCAGCCTTGGGTGAGGGGCCCATGGGTCCCCACCCAGTACCTGCTGTTTGCCACGACAGAGAGGTGCAGGTCTCTAACTCAGGCTGCTGTGTTGGTAGTGTCCAAGTTGATGGAGGCAGGGGTCCTCAGAGGTTGATTCCATGCGGGGGTCCTCAGATGTGGGCGTGCTTCAGAATCACAGGGAGCTTGTTAAGACCTCATCAAAGTCTGAGAAGCACAGCTGGTCCTGTCTGTTGGCTTCTTTTTATGGTTGAGGAAACTGAGGCAGCTGGGTCTGGATGCAGGTCACTGCTGACAGTCATAGGTTTCAACTTGGCACCGTTCTCCTCCAGTCCAATAGATGAGCTCGTTAGTGTGGCCACAAGCCCCCGCTCGGGGGTTCCAGCCCCCTTGGGACGTCTGGGAAGGTGCACGGGCAGCTCGTTCCCTCTACATCCTTTCTATGTCCTGCAGCAGGGCACCCACGAGGCCGATGACCTGGGAGGCTGGCTGGACCGGGTCGTACTCAGCAAACAGGTGGCACACATTCTCCTGTGACTCTGTCTGGCTCTTGGCCACAAACCCAAAGATCCTGGTGGGAGAACATAGCCTGAGTGAAGTGGTGGGTCTCAGAGAGCCTGGGAGGGGTGATCTTAGTATGGTGCTCTGCCCTGCCTCTTTCCCAGCTCTCTGAGGGTGGGGTGGCCCCCCTCTGTCAGACTGAGAGATCCCCGAATTCAAGATGTAGGTTTCTCTCCTTTTGAGTGGGAGCTCCCTGAGGACAGGACCTATGTATTCCTCATCAGAGTGGAAGCTTCCTGAGGGCAAGGATGTGTTCTGACCATCAGACTGGGGCATCCCCATCAATTAGGGCTCCCTGAGGTTAGAACCTGTGCCTCCCACCTGAGACTGAGGGCTCCTAGGCTCATGTCTCCCCCTTCAGAGTGGAGGCTCTCTGAGGACCAGGGCCTGTGCTACCCCCATCAAAAACATGGGCTCTCTTAAGGTCAGGACAGGGCCTCCCTCCTTCCCCGAGTTCCTCCTCTTGTTGAGTCCCAGTTTCTGGCCCAGGGAGAACTTTTAGGGTGAATGACAGGGCACAGGAAGGCCTTACTTACCAGGAGGGCTTGCAGTACTTTTGCCACCTGCGGGAAAGGAAAATGGACAGGAATGAGTACTGGGGCTCCTCTGCATTCCACAGGACTCTGGCGGAGCAGCTGGGGACAATGGCCAGCTGCGACCACACTCAACCGGGTGTGTCCTTCCCTCCCTTCATCCTGTTGTTCCTGGTCCCTCGAGGTTCACAGGCTTTTTCTGCAACCCCAGTCCCAGAGTTAGCAAGAAACCTCAGTGGGCAGCTAGGTCCTGGATAGCTTTGTGAGTTTGGCCCAGCCTTGAACTTACTTCCGTTGCTCGGGGTCCATGCCACAGAAGCGGAGGGTGGTGAGGGGATAATGGCGCCGGAAAAACACCCTGGAAGAGAAGGACAGCTGGTGAGAGCTCGTCCCAGTGCCATGTCCTGCCTCCATCATCTCCAGCACTCCAAAGGTCAGATGCCCTGCTTTCCAAGACGCCTCCCACTTAGACCCTTTATAGCCGGGCATGACCTTTCCCACTGCTGGGTCCTAGGGCACATGTTTGCACGTCTTTCACCCCCCCTTTTTAAGATTTTATTTATTTATTTGAGAGGGGGAGAGAGAGAGAGAGAGAGCACTGGAGCGGAGGGGCAGAGGGAGAGGGAGAAGCAGATTCCCCACTGAGCAGGGAGCCTGGTGATCCCAGGACCCTAGATCATGATCTAACTGACTGAGCCACCCAGGAGCCCCGAACTTCTCTCTTTTCATGGGGTGAATCTGCCCTGTGTCTTATATATTCTGCCCTCTCTCTGCCCCCTGCCCATGGTGTCATTTAATTGCTTGAGGATAGGAATGATGTCTTGCTCATCTCTTGTTCCTCCAGCCCAGGACCAGGCTCCTGCTAGACTGTGAAGCCCTGAGCCTGGGGAAGGAGGGATTACATCTACTGTGTCCCAGGGGGCAGCCAGGGTCTGGCCTTCTGCAGTCGTTCCATCAGGGGATGCTGATTTAACCAGTGCCCAATGAATACTGGTTAATTCCATCTCCGTCGGTCTCAGGGAAGGGGGACTTTGGTAGGAGGTCATTGGTGTGAGGCCCAGAGAGGGCAGAGAACTTGCCTGGAGTCACTCAGCAAGTCACTGACCACATGGTGTCCAGGATCCTGAATCGTGCCTTCATCAGTGATCCACAGCCATCTCACCATCCCCTCCAGACTCCCCTGCCCCGCCCAGCAGCCCCAGGGTAAGGAGGTTCCTTACTTCCTCTGGACATCGGTCAGGGTGATGCCTTGCTCAGTGACTTTGAAGTGGACCACGGTGGGTGTGGGGAGGACGTCCCTCTCAAAGGTGGTTGAGATGGCCTTCCGCACGGCCAGGGCTCCGCTCAGGGTCTCTACACTCACGGAGGTCAGGTACAGGGCATGGCAGCCTGTGGGAGGTAAACGCTGTGCTCAGGCCTTGCCAGGATCCACCATGCAGGGGCAGGTAGGGTCCCCCCCAGCCCTGGTGTTCCCTCTGCCCAGAGCCAGGTGTCAGGGCTCTTCCTTCTCCAGGAATCCAGCGGGGCTCCTCTGAGCCACCAGGCAGGTAGGCAGGAGTGCAATTCAAGGCCAACTCCAGCGGACGGACGGACGTTGCTGTGCATTGCTTTGGCCTCTGGCCCTCTAGGGCGGAGTGAAGGAGGGGCTGTTGCCCTATGTGTAGGGATGTCCAGGCAAACTTACTTCTGTCCAGAAGCATGCTTGGCCCTGCTTCCACCTCCACCCACCCTGGGGCCCTGGTTCATCGTCAAGAGAAGGTGGAAGACAAGAATGGGGAGGGGGCACTCAGACAAGCGCTGATCTGTGCCTGGCTTCTGGCCGTGAAGAGCAGCAACCTTTCCCCTGGAGAAACCCCCCAAGACTTGGACCTGACACTCCACAGGGGGTCCCAGACCCAGAAATCACCTCTAGGGCAGGTCCCTCAGAACCGGAGAGACCCCAGCACGTCCACACGTGCCCTTGTGTGTGCAGGATGGGGTGCAAGCCTCACCAACCTCCCTCTCTCTTGCCACCCCCCTGCCCTCCGGCCCCAAGCTTGCAGCCTCTCACCTCTAGGTTTATAGGGGTGGGGAGGACCTCGGGGCACCTTGTTAACAACGAAGAAACAAAGCTGTAGTGGGAACATGTGTGGACATGCATGTGCACGTGTGTGTGTGGGGTTGGGAGGCGCCCTCCGGGGGCGCAGGCAAGCCTGGAGCCTCCCCATGCCACTCACCTGCAGATTTCTTCAGGCAGGAGGCCCCGCTCTCTGTAGTGGGGTCTGAGGAGTCTCCACCTCCCAATTCTGAGCCAAAACAAAGTAAGAGGCCCCAGAGGGGGCAGGGGTGGAGTGAATGGACTCTTCTCGGAGGAGCATTAAGCCCTTTGAACGTCTCCCACCTCGCCCCCACCTTCAGGAAGCTAGTCGTTGAGAAACCTGGTGTGATTACCGTAATTAGACAAAAGGGGCCACTTGGGGCTCCCCAGATGCCTGACTTGCAAGCCTTTTGATCCTTCCTTCCCCTCCTCACTCCTCCAGCCCCTGGACTGGGCTGTCACCTGGTCCTCAGAAGCCTCTGACCCTTCTTTCAGACCCCAACCCAAACCCAGACCTTTCTTTGCAGAATGCAGGGAGCCTTTCCCCGTCACCACAGCGGGGCTCCCCCTGCCCCGACTCCCCTCCCAGAACCCCTCCCACCCAGAGATCATCTACTCTGGCTGCACCAGGCTGCTGGTGCGGCAGGGCTGGGGGCTCTGGATGGGACTTCTGATCTTGGTTCAAGGTGTGATCTGCATGCCTTTGGGCAAGTCACTCAGCTCCTCGAGCCCTCCTTTGCTCATCTGTGAAAAATGGGGCTAACACCTATTTGACACAGTTGTGGTGAGGGACGTGTGAACGAGGGAGTGCCCGATAAAGGTTGGACCTGGAAGAAAAAACCCCACCCTCTCCAAACCAGCTGCTTTATGCTCCTTTCATCCTCTCAAAGAAGGCTCCTATTTATCAAACATGGACTCTGTGATAAGAGCCTTGCCTGGACCAGCTCCTTTAACCCCCAACCAGTCCTTTAAGTAAGTATAATGATAACTGTCCCCATTTCATAGAGGAGGAAACAGAGGTTCAGAGAGGTCGACACTCTCAAATTCTCAAGCCAGAAAGAGAGATGCTGATGGATGCTAGGCGAAGCACTTTAAACTGTGACACTAGTCCATAGATAAGATGGGATGTGACCACTAGGAGCCTTTCTAGTGCCCTGGTGTTGCCTCTTTGGGGCCCACACCTACCTTTCTGTGGGATGGTGAGTTTGCAGGGCAGGGCCAGGGCCATGATGGAATGCTGGCACACAAAGGCAGAGAGGCTCCCTGCAAGGAAACAGGCAGTCCTGCGTGAGAAGGCTTTCCCCAGCCCAGTCTTCCAGCTCAGAAGAGTGGGGCCCCCCTAGTGGCCTGCAGGCTGGAGAGGCTCACCAAAGTAGGGCTCCTCGTCTGCTCCTTTGAGATGCACTCCTTTGGCGGAAGACTCGATGAGGAAGTGGCGGATGAGGTCACTGTTGTCCTCACCTGGACAAAGACAGAAGAAAGAGTGCACGTGGATGGGAGTCCCAGAGCCCAGTGTTAGCCAAACACTGACCAACTCATTCCCTGACCCGCCTCCTCCCGGTCCACCCAGAAGTTAACTGGTTCATCGCCCTGTCTCGGGGTGGGACTGTTAGATGGAACCCTATCTTCAAGGCCGCCCACAAAGGAGGTGCCAACATGTTTGCTCCAAGGCTTCTAAACCCAGTAATTCTCCTCTCAGGAGAACTTTCTCTTGATGACAAGGGCTACCGGAGAAGGTCCCAACGACTACTGGGATCAAATCTTAATCCTTCAGTCTGATTCTCTCTCCCTCTACCCACTCCTTCCCAGGCGCTCTTATTCTCCACCAGGTGGTCCCTGCTGGAGCTAGCTGGCCCTGGTGGGGAACAATGCCCCTCTGCTCTTCTCCACCAGCCCAGGGCTTCCTCCTCTCTGGGCTCGTTGGCAAGGCTTCCTCGACAACCAGCACGGCTCCAGAGGTCACGTTCTTATTTAACCAGAGCGGCATAATGTAGAGAGCACAAAGTTGGGGTTTTCATCTTTGCTCTGGGGAGGGTCATTAAGTAACTCTGGGAGCCCCGTTTACCTGATCCTTTTGTTACATGAGAGCTATACTTCTGGGGTTTGAGAGGGAGGGGCTGTAACTTAGGTACCTTGTACAATAATGATCTATCTTTATCTCTCTCCCCAGCCAGGTATCCCAATGCAGGGCGGACGCCCCAGAGATGTGTGTTGCATGTGTGAGAGCACGGGAAAGCATGTGATAAACTAGCACAAATGTGATACGCTATCATGCACGTGTGGTAAGCCAGGGCATGCCCTCGATAAGGTACCACGCGTGAGAAACCCTCATGTACACGTGATCAGCTGGGGCGCACACGTTAGCACTACATCAGGTTCCCTCACAATAAAGCTGGTCTGGACAGCGGGGCGGGGCGCAGAGGAGAGCATCCTGAAGAGGGGCTGGAAACTCCCTCCTCTTCCCCCCATGAGAGCAGAGCAGGGAATCTGGGGACTCCCGGAGGCAGAGGAAGCTCAGGCTTGCCGTGGAAGGAGCTCCTCACAGAGCCTCCGTGCAGGAAGACAGCTGGGAGAGTGCCGAGGTGGGACCACCTCCCAGGAGTCCTTAGGTTCCCCAGCTGCAAGGTAGCAGGGGAGCTGGGACTAGAACCTGCCACAGGCCACTGCCTCTGTGAGGCCTTGAAGGAAGAGATGGGTGCGTACCTGATCGGTTCGGGGCAGGTGCAGGGGCCTCCTGCACCTTCAAGGCAAGGCCAAAGGAGCCTCGGTAGGAAGAACTGTCCCTCACGACGAAAGCCCCTGGCTCCTCTTTCCTCAGCAGCTCGATTGCTGGAACAATCCTTGGGTCAGAGACAGTTACCCACCCACCTCCACCTGCATGGGACACCCTCTGTCCCCCAGCCCCATAGAATCTTCATAGAGCAGACATTACAGAATCACCTTGCGTTCCCAGGAAGTCCTTCCTATTGTCTAATCTCCACCCTCCCTGCTGCAGTCCCTATTTCCTCCGGACAGGAGGTTTGCATGATATCCCCCTTCCCTGGACCTACCATTTGCCATTCTCTCCCCTACCATGACCCAGGGCCCCATCTGCCTGATGCAAGGTGCAAGACCCAGACTTGACTCCTGGGTCACTCATCCCTTGAAACACAGTGCTTCCTTTTACCTTGTTCCCGGGTAATGCTTGGCTTAAACCAGTATTTCGATGTGTCCATCACGAACTTCATGGTGGGCTGCATGTCCCTGGTGGGACCTGGAGGCAGAGAGGGGGGACACTTTAGGCTGGACAGAGGGGAGCCGAGACATCCTTCCCCACCTCTGCCCAGTGGTCCCATTCAACCCAACACCATTGTATCACCGACTGCCTACAAGAGGGCAGAGAATTCAGGGTTTGGCACATCTAGGACCTAGGAGTCTCCCCTTGTATCCTTGGTAATGAATCACAAACTGATAAAATCTCAGTTTAATGAGAAACAGTTTCTCAAAACTTGTGTTATCTGGTGTGGACTGAAAGAAGAGACAAATACGGGATTCTGAGAGGCATCATGTGTTTGATTTCACCCTCTCTTCCCCCTTAAGAATCCTACAAGTATCTTGGGGGGCATATTCTGTTTGGAGAAGAAAATGAAAGACAAATTTGAGGAAAGGAAGGCGGCAGATTGGGGCAGATGAGCCTGAGCGGAAGTCAGGAGACAGGATTCCTGACTCTGATTTGGGGTAACTGTCTCGCCCAGAGGGGACTGAGTGTACAAAACAGTCTCTGAGGGTTTTTGACATTCTAATAGCCTCGGCAATTAGCACGGATTTTGTTTTGAGAATAGTTTGCAGAATTTGGTAAGACCCCAGGGTATAATTAGTTATATCCTGGGGCATCACCAAAGCAGGAGGGGAACATTCCCGGAAGAAGTAAATGTGCTCTGTGCAACCACAGAAAGGCCATTTCCCCGGGTCTCTAAGGCAGAGAACAGAGGTTCTCAATATTGGCATCTTGAAAAGGTGTGTTGTGGCCGGTTGAGAGTAATTTATTATTAAAAAAATGTACTAAAATCTGCAAATGATTTGTCCCAGGAAAACAATCAGAGCAGATTCAAAGGCACACCTCTCGTGCCATTTTCTCTTGCTTACATTGACATGGCTTCCTGAACGGCACGTGGGCCAGACCGAACCTTGCAGCCCCAGGAGCCACCCTGACGCTTGTGGCTGAGTGACGGGGGAGCAAGGACAGCGTCCCTGGGGCTTTGCTGGGGCTCTACTCTGGAGACGTGTACCCTGTGGGTGCTAAGCCTGAGCCTTTTGTGTTTACTGCTTTGGGTTCTGGCTGGTTTTGTTCTTTTTGGACGCCTGTAGTCACAGACTACAGGAAGGAGGGTGTTTGCTGCTTTGTGGTTTTTAGCTGTCTGAATTGGAATGCATTGTCTCCGTCGGCTCTCTGTGTGCTCGTCATCTGCGAACGTCAGAGGTGGGACTGACTCTCCTTCTCTTCCACCCTCTCTCGGGTTAGTCATCAAGCCTGCTGTTTTCATATCCCGAGGGTCTCCTGGCTCTGTCCTCTCTCCTCCGCCCTGCCCGCCCTGGTGCTGGCCCCCGTTACAGCTTGTCTTCACGATGAAAATCAAAACAAAACTGCTCTCCCTGCCCAGGCCGGGCCCTGCCAGTCATCTGCCAGCTGCCGGAGTGATCTGTTGAACGTGTACCTCTGACCCCATCACTTTCCTGTTTGAGACTCTCTGCTAGTCCCCCAACCCCGCAGCCTAACCGGGCAAATCCATTCTTTAGCCTGGTGTTCAAGACCTTTCCCAATCTCGCCCCAGATTACTCAACTACTTCATCCCACACCCAACAGTCCAGTCACTTCTTAAATATGCATGTGCTTCTACACCTTCATGACCATGGACTGGCTGTTCCCTCTGCTGGGAAGGCCCCTCCTGTCCTGCTCTGGCTCCAGACGTTTGATCTACTTTTCCAAATCCAGTTCAGATGTCACTTCCTCCAAGGAGCTTTACCAGTTTTTTAGATTAAAAAGATCACCCCTTCCTTTGTGGCCCCATAAGACTTAGGACATCTCTTTACTTCTGTGTTTATTCTGCTTTATAGTGATCCTTGTTTTTCGTCTCTTTCTAAACTGTGTCCATCTCTCTGTCTCTACTCTTTGGCAAACTGCTCGGCACACAGTAGGTATTAAGCACGTTGACCTGCTGTTGCAGAAACCCACTGATGCTTTGTCTATTTCCCCAAGCCAAACCTCACAACGGTTGAAGGACTGGTTTACAACGTACCCTCCGAGGATGTGGTGAGAGAGGCATCTGGCAGGGTCTGGCTGTGGCTCCTGGTGGCTGGACAAGAGTTGCTGGAAGAAGTGGCCCCAGGTCGGACAAAGTCCTGGTGTCCTGGGTTCTGCTGGGATGGGGGAGATCCTGGTTCTGGGCAGCCGTTGATCAGCACAATGGGTATGTCTACCATGGAGTTGGTGATGGATGGCGGGCAGCTGCTGGCATGCTCCTTGGCTGGTGATGGGGAGTGAGTTGCTCTGGACTGGCCCATGTTTGGGGTGGGGTTGCCGGGGACCTGAAAGTCACTGGCTCTTGTACACAGGGACACTTGGCCAAGGCTGTGGAGGCTGGAGGAAGAGCTGGCTGGGCTTTCCAAGGATCTAGAAGATGACTGATGGCTGGAGATGCTGGAGCGGAGGAGGGACTGGCTGCTGCAGGGAAGGCACCAGACAGGCAGGGTGTTAGGCTGTCAGTGGATACGCAGGAGCCAGAGCCAGGCTCCAGAATCTACTGATCTGGGTGCGCATAGCTCTGGCTAAATCGAGTATTGCAAACTCTATCCCCCACAGCCCAGAGCAAAGTGCATGCCCACCGGATCCCCAAGGGATGCTGAAGGATACAGAAACACCCCTGTACTGCAGAGCCTTTGGTCATTTAAAGTAGCTAATGAGCTGATCCCCTGCAGGGCATATGGGCTTAGGCTGCACTGGCTCCCCTCTGCCTTCCCAGCCAGGCAGGTCTGACTGAGCTATCACACAAGTACCCAATATTCGTAAGAGCCCTGCATGCTGGCTGGACCATGTCCACGGCGGATGCAGAGGGAACTCCCCAGCTGGAGGAAGAGGAGGAGGCCAGCTCTGCATCCAGCCAGGCTTCTCTCTGAGCTCAGAGGCCCATGCCAACGGCCATGGCTGTGGAATCCCGGCCTCCTTGCCAAGGACTGCCTTGGCACATTGGCTTTGGAGTCGGTGTGGGGGACAGATATCCTGTGGTTTGGTCCTCCTGGTAGGATGGGTGTGTGCACAGCTCTGCTGTGAGGCCAGCAAACTGGGCAGTTTCCCTGCCCTCCTGCTAGGTTTTGCTAACAACAAAGAGGAAGGAGTCTTTTCTTTCCTAAATGGTTTATCCTAGGTCTCCAAATTTTATTTACATCCCTGTGTTTTGAGGTTCTAAAAAAATCCCTTCCTTGAGATGGGTTGTATGAGTTCTGGAAAGGATACAGGTGAGCCTCATGAATGTAACTGTTCCCCTACCAAGAGGTCAGCATAAGTCAAAATTTTTGTATATTGAGTTATATTCTAAGTGCTTGAGGAGAGCTTGAGGTCTAAATGGCTGTGAAGGTATAAAAGAGAATATTCACTCTTTTGTTTTTGGTGTGCATCCTGATTTCACTCAGATAGAACAGGGTGAGGTAGTGTGTGTGTGTGTGTGTGTGTGTGTGTGTGTGTGTGTGTGTGTGTGTGTTTTGCAGAGGCAATATCAGAAGCTAATGTGGGAGCAACTTACCTTCCAAACACATAGCTGCCATCGGACGCAGGGCTGGCTGACAGCACAGAGGCCTGGCTGCTCCGCTGTGGGGCCAGGCCCCCCAGCCCCTTCTCCAAGCCCAGAGAAACCGCCAGTGGGGATCCCAAGCCGTGGGAGCCTGAGGCCTTGTTGCCCATACAGGGGATGGAGATGCTGGGAGAGGGTGGAGGATGGGAAGAGGGAGACCCCGAGGGAGGAGGGGCGCGCTGGTGCCCCCTGCCCTGGCTCCCAGAGAAGATGAGGCTCTCGCTGCTGCTTCGAGTCTCTCGGGGGATGTCTCTGGAAAGGAGGAGGCCACCGCTGCGTGGGGAGCCAAAGGGCGGGGTGGCAGACGAGCTGGAGCAGCGCTGAGGGCCATCGTGACACCTCGATCTGGTGGAGGTCACCTCGATATACTTTATGTCTGGGAGAGAGCAGAGCATTGGTGAAATCTGGGAGCCTGACTCCCAGAACAGGAATGCTGGGAGAGTCCTCCAGACCCTCTGGTCACCCTGCCTTCAGACAGACGAGGAAACCAAGGCTCGGAGAGGAGAAGTTTGCTGGGTTAGGATTAGCACCCAGCTCCCACTTCTAGGCGCATTTCCAAAGTCACCCCCCTTGTGATTTCTTCTTTTGGTGGGGAGACGCAGTGCAATGAACACAGGCCTGGGTGTCCCATAGATCTGGGTTTCAGATCTGGTTCTGCCACTTACTCAGAGCACTTGGCCAAAAGACTTCACCAACTAGAGCCTCAGGTTTCACACCTGTGAACTGGGCTGACTATATCCAGTCTCTAGGTAAGTAAGGATGAAATGAGATGAATGTAGGTGACACAACACTGTTCCTGGCACACAGTAAAGACTTTAAAACTAGGAAATCCTCTCCTGCGTGAATGTCCCCTTTCCCAGGTTGAAATGACTGCTTAAAGAGGGTGCCAGTCACATTTTCTGATGGCTCCATTGCTCAGGGCTGGTGAAGTCTCTTTCGACATCTGTGCCTATGATCAAGGCAGGGGTTCTCATGCTCGGTTGCACAACAGAATCACCCGATGAGCTTTAAAAGTCCTAATACCCAGTCTGCACCCTGTGCTGAATAGATCAGATCTCCAGTGTGGACCCAGATGTCAGGTTGTTTTAGTTCCCCAGCCGATTCCAATGGGCACCAAGCCACAGATCTGTGGCCCCTGGCCCAGCAGCACCGTGTCACCTGGGGGCTGTGCAGAATCTCAGTTTCAGATGTGCAGAATCTCAGTTTCCACCCCAGGCCTGCTGAAGCCGAATCTGTATTTTAGCAAGACTCCCTGGCATCTGAGTGTACTTTAGAGTTTGAGAACTCTGCTTTGGAGCAGGAGCTCCCAGAGGTCAGGGTTTGCTACACTATCCAGCTGTGGCCCTCCCAGACCATGCTTTTGGCTGGTACACAGTTGTTGGTTATTAAACACGGCCGAGGCTGGTGACTCACTCCAATGCTCTCTATTCCCCAGTGCGGGCACCCAGGACTCTTGTTCTGAGAACTTGTCCTCCCTGGAGTGGGGTACCCTGTGGTTTTCCCCACAGTGAGTATGGACACCCCTCCTCCTGACCTGGGGGAGGGGAACTGTCCTTGGTGCTGGTCCAACAAAGGTAGAGGAAGGTAGGGGCCACCTGGCTACCCCCTCTGGAGGGCTGTTGAGTCCTGCCTCCGGCTTCCCAGGATGGAAACTGGGGCAGAGTTAGCAGGAAACTGCACCTTCAGCTCCTGTCTACCAGCCTCCCACCCCCCGTGGGCTTTGGCCCATGCACCAACTCCCGCCCACTCCGTGGAATCCCTGCCTGCCACAGCCTGCTCCTGGGTAGGACCTCAGAGCCTGCTCACGGTTACTGCTTCTGTCTGAGCCTGCTTGGATTGGGGTGGGGGTGGAGGATTACTTCAGACCAGGGGGTGCTGGCTGGTTGACCTGGGGATGCTGTTCCAAGGGGTATAGGAACAGGCCTGGCTTTGCCATCCTAGTTTTGCACTTTCCCGCCAAAGAGGCATCAAGAGGTTAACTTTCTTAACCACTGTGAGCCTCAGTTTCCTTATCTGCAAAGTGGGGATCTAAAACTACCCTCCTGAGGTTGTGGTAAGGATCAAAGGCACTGACGAATGGTGCCTGGATCCTAGCCCATGGTGAGATTTGGAGAACTCCTGCCTGCCTGCTTTTTGAGGCCAGTATTGGCCAGATGGCTGACACTGTCCAGTTGAGGGGGGAGTCCCTCTGCCAAGGGTAAGATAAGACTAGTTGCCACAATGTGTTGTAGGTTCTGAAAGAGTAGAGGTCTTGGAATGGGGTAGATTCTTCTGGAAGGTTGGCAAGCACAACTTCTATTTTTATAGGACTTTATCATGTTTATACCCATAATCCTCTTGGCCCTTATACCCAATGCCAACATTCCTCAGGAGGAAACTGAGGCTCAGAGAAATGTGGCAATGGAGCTGGCATTTATTGCAGAATTTTTAAGGCTGGTATTTACTGAGTGCTGTGTGCCAGTGCTGTTACAAACATGTTACCTGTACTAGCTCATTTAACCCTCACAACAACTCTACTGATGTAGAAAATATTGTGAATTCCATAAAATAGATGAGAAATCAAAGCTCAGAAAGGTTAAGTGAGTCATCTGATGCCACACAGCCAGAGAGTGGAGGAATCTGACTCCTGCTTCTGTGCTGTGTTTGAAGGGTCTCTTCTAGGACGAGGGACTCCTCAGGACCCTTTCCCAAGGCCTTGCACTGTGAAAAGGTGCTTGACTGCTTCGGGGCAGGGTCTCTCGGCCTGGAGAAGCTCTGGGCTTCCTGTTCACTGGGTCATCCAAACACCGACCAAAAGCCTTGCTCGGGGGACTGAGCAAGCAGAGCGGGGTGGGAAGGGAGGAAAGAAGGACTCCTGGAGCTGTGAGTCACCTCTAGCTGCTGCCCTGAGGTGCATGTGGCTAGGGGAGGAGGAGGCCCCCTACACCCTCACCTGGGTGCAGCCACTGTTTACAGGCCCGTGGGGCAAGTCCGAGCAGTGCTGGGTGGATGCAGGCGCCAGCACCAGGCTGGGCTGGTGGAAGGGGGCATGTGGGCGGGGGTGGGGGGGCAGAGAGACAGTTATTAAACACCCTTCACTCGGGATTGGCAAACAGCCTTGCCTGGCAGAAATTGCTGGAAAATGAAATGTGGGTTCCTGTTCCAAAGATGGGGAGGGGAGGGGTGGCGGAGATGGATATGGTGTTTGCTTGGAATAGCCATGCTCCCTGTGGGATGGGAGCCCCCCAGGGTCAGTCTGAAGGAAGGTAAGCAAGACGCAGGGGCAGGGATGCTGGGGGAGGTTTGTGAGCCCTGTGGGAGGGGAGCCCCAGAAGAGGAGCCTGGAGGCTGCCTCCAAACAGATCTGTTCTTCGAAGCTCCGGAGGGCAGGAAACTAGCTCCAAAGAAGAGAGTGAGAAAGGCAAGAACATAGACTTTGGGGGCCAGAATCCAAGGCTTTGCGGCCTAACCTATGACCCACTGGGTGTGTGACCCTGGGTCATTACTTCTTCTCCCTGAGCCTCACTTCCTCATCTGTAAAACAAGGCTACTGCTGTTTCCGCCACTGGGCAGAGGCTGAGATCACGCACTACAAAATCTATCTATATATATTTAGGGGAGGGAGAAACATAGGATCGCCAATGCTTAGTTTTTAATTTTGCCAAGTGAGGACAAAGAGAAACAGTGAACATCTGCTAGCACCACAATTATAGAACATCTTCCCTTTGACACCCCAAGAGAAGGAAGGATGAGAGGCAAAGGGATGGCGTCCCACACATTTGGATACCACGGTGCCCAGAACTAGTTACGCTGCCATGGGCTGGCAAGCGCTCTGTCACCGGTAGTGGTGGTCTGAGCGGAGGATTCTGACAGGTTGAGATGCATGGGACAGGTGCCACCCATCACAGTGACACACTATTAGCGATCACAGCGACAGCAGGGAAGAACTTTCCAACAGGGAGCGGAGTATGCCGGCTGTCTCAGGATGTAGTGAATTCCCAGGCGTCACTGCCATTCAGGCAGAGGTTAGAGGAGAGGGTTTTCTGATTGCCTCAGAAGACGCTAGGGCAGAACTAGGGGGCTTCATCAGAACGCTCTGACCACTGTCGGCTGCTCACTCATCCCCCGAGCCCTTCTGCTACCCAGACGCAGGCAGACATGTCCCCACAAAGGCAGGGGTGTCCGGGGCATCTGAGAACACAGACTACTGACCACTGGCCCCTTGGGGGAAGGGGATGTTGTCCACATCTCCACCCCATACAAGTGGATGCTCCACAGGGGCTGGTCTTGCCCCTGCGGGCCCTGAGTTGTGGAACCCCTGCCTCGGGGCATGAACATTAAAGTCCTGGGCTTGCTCCTGCCAGGGGTGATTAGACCCAAGCCACCTTCCCTGCAGAGACATGCCTGGGACTGGCCTCAAGACTCAGGAAGATCTTGGGGGAATAGAAGAGGTTCTTTCAATAGCCCTGGCAGGCAATGCTCAATGGGAGGGGCAGAAGATAGGCTGGAGACTGGGAGCTGGGGCACCAAAGGACCTGGGTTCTGGGCTCACCTCCACCCCAGACCCTGAGCAGAGCCTGTCCTGGGGCAGGTCCTAAATGCCATCCCACTGTTTAATGAAAACAGCTACCATTTATAATGACTAACAGCATGTCAGGATTTCTGATAAAAAACCCAAGTGTTATTTCTTTTAAACCCTACAACCCCCTTTGAGGTAAGAACTCATCTCTATATTACAGATGAAGAATATGAAACAAAGGAGTGAGGTCACTAACTTGTGTGAGGTTTGCCTGCCTCCAGTGCTTAGGCTAGACCGTCTCCTTACTGAAGTCCATCAGCCTCAGTTTTTTTCATCTGTAAAGTGGTGATGAAATATTTCATGGGGATAGATTGGGAGGATTAAATGTTCTCCTATAAGGTGTTTAGCACAGAGCCTGGATATAATAAGGGCTCAAAAAGTGGAAATTCTCATGGGCCCTCTCGCTAATCCTCATTGTATCTCTTAACCCATGCTGATCCTTTAAAACCCCAGAGACCTCAGTCTTCCAGCCTGTCTAATGGGGCTGCTGCTCCTTGACCCTCATCCTCAGAGTATACTTGAAATCCTTTGTTTGGGAAACAGACACCAGGTGTAGAGATTTCTAGATTCCCTTGGATGCAGTGGTGGATTGAAGCCGGCTTGTACCAGCTCGCAAGAGCGGACTGTTAAATTTTTAGGATTTTGTCCAGGTGATTTCTAAACTCAGATGTTATTAAAAATTGAATTACATAAGCCTACAGTGAAATAACTTACAATAAAAACAGAAGTAGTGGGCGCCTGGGTGGCTCAGTGGGTTAAAGCCGCTGCCTTCGGCTCAGGTCATGATCCCAGGGTCCTGGGATCGAGGCCCACATCAGGCTCTCTGCTCGGCAGAGAGCCTGCTTCCTCCTCTCTCCTCTCTCTCTGCCTGCCTCTCTGCCTACTTGTAATCTCTCTCTCTGTGTCAAATGAATAAATAAAAAAAAATAATAATAATATTAAAGCCATTCATTTTTTTTATTTGAGTAAAGTTGGTGCATAATGTTGCATTAGTTTCAGGAGTACTACATAGTGATTCAATTTTTCTATATATTTACACTATGTTCACCACAAGTGTAGCTGCCATTTATCACCATATAGTCCTATTACAATATCATTAACAATATCCCTTATGTTGTGCCTTTTATATCCATGAATTACTTATTTCATAACTGGAAGCCTACATCTTCCACTTTGCAACACCTATTTTGCCCATCCCCCCATTTCCTCCCCTTTGGCAATCATCTGTTTGTTCTCTATANCTCTCAAATAAATAAATAAATAAATAAATAAATAAATAAATAAATACATACGTAAATAAATAAAATCATTAAAAAATAAAGTTTTATTTATTTAAGTATTCTCTACACCCAGCATGGGGTTCGAACTCATGATCCTGAGGTTATGAGTCGTACGCTCTTCTGACTGAGCCAGCCAGGTGCCCCACTATTATCTAAACTCTTGAGGTTATTTGTATCTATTGTATTGCTATGGTAGAAATACTGTATATACCATAATGGCCGTCTACAGGTTATCTCTTTCCAGTGCTATGTTCAGTGACATCATGCTGGTAGCCTGAGATTGGCCATGGTGTGAGAATCTATCCTGTGAAATTTGGCAGATGTTTCCAATCAGGGTTCTTGGGCACCCCAGCAAAGAGCTCATCATTAAACCTTTACTAGCACATCACTGCTTACACACAGCAGGGGCCCGCCCTAAACAGACTGAATTCTGTGTCTTTCCAGCCCCACTACTTTGAGCTCCCCAGAGAGATCTTCCCTAAACAGGGACAGGGGCCCAGACAGCAATCCTATGAAAGTTTCAGGGGACCCAGGTTAGGACCTAAAGAAATCTACTATAGAACAGTGAGGTTCAGGGACTCCACATTTCTCGAGCTCTTATTTACATGCATGGCATTGTATGACATTCTTCTATATATATTAGCTTATTTAAAGTCTCTGAAAGATCCCATAAAACAGGTATCCATTACTTTTCCAAACTCAGGAACAAAACAGAATTGGATAGTGAGGGAAACCTGTATATATCTCTTTGATATAGGAAAGAAAACAGAGTGATTAAGTAACTTGTTTAGGGCTGCACAGCACCTCCCAACAGGACATTGTCTCCTACTCCTCTGATTTGATAGAAAAGTCCTTCTTCCTCATGATGTCTGGTCCCCAAGCACCCCCTCCTGGCACTGTGTCCCAGGTCCTTACCCAAGGCTTCAGGCTCATCTTTCTTTTTCCTTGAGGTAGTGCTCTGGGTGGGCTCGGCCCAGGGGCTACCAGCTCCTGGGGGGAGCAGCTGGAAGGTGGGGTCCAGTTCCAGAATCATCTGGTTGAGGCTGTCCAGTGAGAAGTCAATGTAGGAGTCGAGGTCCTCCAGGGTCCCTGAGGTCTGCTCAGCAGGGGACTGCAGGAGGCGGCTGGCTTTGGCTCCGGTGTCTAGGCCCTGCTGGAGCCTGCTGGGGGGCCCCTTGAAAGGCGTGGGGGCCATCAGGGCCTGGGCTCCCCAGCCTTCTGTGGTGTAGTAAGGACACTGGGGTGGCAGGCCGGGGCTGGGTGCTGGGTGCAGGGCCCTCCTGGGTTCTTCGCAGGGAGTCAAGCCAACTGCATGGCCTCCTGCCAGCAGGGGGCTGGACATCACTTGTGACATGGTGGGGGCAGCGACTGTCTGTTTACCTCTCGCTTCAAACCAGCCTTACTTACACCCCAGATATGTCACTTGCCAACCAGGAGCTCCCAGGACCTGAAAGAGGTCAAGGTTGGGAACTGAGTAACTTTGGTAGGGGAAGCCCTTCTCTCTCCTCCCCTCAAGCAAAGGCATATTTATTCATTCATTAAAAGCATGGATACTGGAGCCAGATTGCCTGGGTTTGCATCCTGGTTCTACCACTTACTAGCTGTACCATGTTGGACAAGTTAATTAACTTCTCTGTGCCTCAGTTTTCCTTAACTATAAAATGTGTTGAGATTTGTAACATGCTTAGAACGGTGCATGGCACGTAATAAGCACTATGCAGGTGATTGTCAAATAAAATCACTTCAATAGAGGTTACTGAATATCTGCTCTGTCACAGCCTTCTTTATTAAATAAATACGAGCTAATATTTGAGTAATTACTATGCACATATATTACAAATAAAGTCTTTTAAACTCCTCCTAACAACCCTCTGAAGTAGATACTATTATTTTCCATTTTATGATGTGTGAATGGAGAGACAGAGAGGTCAGTAACTTGCCCAAGCGTCATGCTGTGTCATACAAGTGTCAGAGCAGGACTGGACCTCCCGCTGCCTGATGTCAGGAACCCTGCATTTAGCTACTACTGTGTGTGGGCCAGTTAGTGAAATAGATAAGTAAGCAGGTGAGCAATTATAAACAGTGTTACCAAGGAGAGGCAAAACAGAGGAGACTCTGCAGGCACTGGTGCAGAGGTCAGGGAGGACTTCCTGGAGGAAGGGACTTGGATTCCTAACTCCATATACCACATGGAGTTCAAATGCAGAGGGATATCTGAGGTTCAGAGAGGGTGTATGATTTGCCTTAGGTCGCACAGTAAATTAATGGGAAGTTAAGGGGGCCAGCTCCCTTGTCCCCCATGGCTCCTGTAGGCTCTGTTGCCAGACCTCTTCTTGGCTGGGGCCTGAGGGGGGCGGTGCGTCCCAGGCACGTGAAGTGTGTCTATAAATGGCAGTGGAAGGGACTAGGCCTCCGAGCAACTTCCTGGGGGCAGCTAAGGACACGGAGCTGTGGCTCTTTCCGCACATGCTCCAAGGGACCTGGGTTTCTTGGAGCAGGATCTCAGTGTATCCTGCAGGGTTTTTGGCTGGGCCCCACAGAGGAGGTTACTGACTTTGCAGAGCACACTGGGGGCCTGGGTCATTACTCAGGACCAGAACCTAGGATGCCTGCTTACTGATTGGAAACTGCTGTGTTGCTACCCTTTCCTCTATGGGCCTCAGCTGTCCCATCCGTATGATGGGGATATAATTATAAATAGAACTTTAAGTTTACTCGTTTCATTTTCTCAGTGGTTCTGTGAAGAGGGTACTCTTACTGGGCTGCTGGAGAGGTTCAGGGATTTGCTTAAGGTCACAGAACCTGCAGAATCCACTAGTGGAAGGGGGGTTTGAACCCAGTGGCTTTGAACCTGGGTGGTCTTGGCTCCATAGCTCCAAATTCTTAACCCTATTTCACTACTTCATAGATTTAAGACCCTTTTCACGTCTGCCCCTTCTGGGGTTCTGCAACCCAGTGGGGCAGGCCTGGGATTGAGCAAAAGGCAGGCCTCCTCAGGCTCTTGTTCGAACTCTTCCTACTTTGAATACTCCCTGAATCACCACCAGTGGTGTGGGGTCAGGGCTGGGTCTCATTCCTTTTTTCCTGGACACCCCCAGTGGCCCACTTCTCTAGCTCTTTCTTTCCTGCTCTGAGGTGGAGGGGAGGATCCCTGGGGCTCCAGACTCTGGGGGGGGGGCGCTGGCATGTGTGTATACGTGTACTTGCCTGTGTACATGGGAGGGCTCCAGGCAGCTCTGCACTATTCATAGGTCCATTCCATACACTCCCCCTTCAGATTTGGACTCAAATATCTTTCTTTGTTCCCAAGGGTTCCGGAGGCAAGGGGATCCTGGAACCTTGGTAAATCCCCGTTTCCACTTCACTGATACGCTATCTCCCTGAGCCCAGGTCAGGGAAGGGAGAAGGGGACAGAAGGTGAAGCCCCAGCCTGCTCAAAAGCATTTTGCCTCAATAGCCCAGCCCACCCCACCCCCATCCTTGACAAGTGGCTTCTGATTGTTTCATCCCCTGCACCCAGATCCAGTAAAGCAGAACCTGGCCACAGCCCCCACACCTGGATTCCTGGCAGCCTTGGAAGGGCCCAGCACAGGGGCGGGCTGAGGGCCAGGCTCTGTGCTCTGGGCTGGGAGGTAGGAGGCCTGGGTTCTGTGTGCATTCCCTTCACAAGTCTCTGTGACTTCCCGCAAGCCTCTACTCCTGCCCCCGCCCGTGCCCCCCAGACCTTGGTTCTCTCATCTGCACACCGAGGGGTACAGATGTCATTCTCTTAAAGTGCTGGCCTCCGGGGTCTGTGGTCCCGAGACTACCTCTCGTATCTCCAGCCCCCTCCCGTTTCTCTCTGCTTTTACTTCCAGCCCCCAGGACAGGTAGAGAAGCTGAGGACAAAGGGTTAAATGAGTCAGGTGGGCGAAGGTGCTGAATCTCCCTCTCAGGGAATAAAGGCACATACCTGGTGCCCTGAGCAGGCGGATGGCTGTGTTCACTCCTGGCTCCCGGATCAAGGCTGCTCAAAGTTCAGGTGAGGAGTAAGGAGAGGTGCAGTTCACCTCCAGACCTGCCTTAAGAGCAGACGGCCCTCCTCCCTCCCTCTTCCCCTCCAGGCCCTACACACGCGGCTGATAGCCTGTAGGCCCCGCCCCTCTGGTGTCTGACGAGCTCAGGTGGGGCGGGCGTGGGCACTGGCCGGGCGGTTGGTCGCTGGGCCTGTGTGTGTGCGCATGTGTGTGTATCATCCCCAAGCTTCTTGCTTGCCTGCCCCACTCACCCCTCCGAACTGCCTCATGTTGTCAGGGGAGAGGGGTCCGTGCACTCCGTGGTCAGCGGAGCCCTGTTTGTTAGAGACAAGCTCTGCCGGAAGGACAGGGTCTCGTTAGGACTAAGCGGTGCTGTGGGCATCCTGCCCACCACGTGCCAGCCAGGGAAAGGACCACGGGCTGCAGAACAAGCAGACAGTGAAGGTGGTGGCCCTAGGAAGGCAGGATGCCAGTGGGCAGGAGACCCTCCCCACACCCCCTCCTATGCTGTCCGGGGTAGGCGACCCTGTGGCAGGCACAGGGTAGGGGCCCATTGGAACTAGGCCTGGGCATAGATCTTACGTTTTCTTTTTTTTCTTCTTCGCCTTTCAGAAGGGGCGTGTAGCCTTGCTTCACTTCATTCATTCACTCGTGGGCTATCCTGCATGATCTGGGCTGTGACCCAGGGCGGAAGTTCTGTGCGGGCGTGATGGCAGAGAGACCAGCAGTCTAAGCTTCCCCTCTCCCTGGCCCCAACTCCCCCCTCGTTACGGGCCGGGGTCCCAGAGTGTTGTGAGGGGGCATCCTGCCATGGTGGGGGAGGGCACCAGGGGCAGAGCTGAGCCAGGTCTGGGCAGGTTGGTCTGAAGTGAGGGAGCTGGCCAAGTCCCTAGCCCGGGGACTCATGGTGATCCCAGCAGTGGCTGGTCTCAGGGATGGGCGGGTGGGCTGCTCAGTGCCTCCATTATGCTCAATGGAAAGGCTTTTGGCCTTGAAGTTTGTTTTTTTTTTTTTATAAGATTTTATTTATTTATTTAAGAGAGAGAGAGAGAGAGAGAGAGAGAGAGAGAGACAGAGTGAGTGAGCATGTGAGCAGGGTCGGGAGGAAGGGGTTGCAGAAAGGGAGGGAGAGGAAGGGTGAAAGAGTCCTAAGCAGACTCCACACTGAGCCGAACCTCCCGGGGGTGGGTGTGGGTGTGGAGGAGCGTGATCTTACTACAACCCTGAGATCCTGACTTGAGCTGCAACCAAGAGTCGGATGCTTGGCTGACTGAGCCACCCAGGTGCCCTGGCCTTAAGGTTTTTGATGCCCTGTGGCTTTGCAGAGGCCTGATGAACCAGGGTCGTGGGAGACAATGGAGCCCAGCTGGGCAAAGTTATAAAAAGGTGCTCCCTCCTGCTGGTCGCGTTGAAAGTCATCTCTGGACATCCGTGCAGCCCAGTGGGCACATGGCTTGGTGAACAGTTGTGTCTTTGAACGAAGAAAATGGGGAGGATGCAAGCTGCAAGTGACAAGCCAAGGTGCTCAGCACACAGCGGCCTCCCCCACGGGGCTGCAGCTCAGGATGGGGGCTTGGGGTGGGGAGTGGGTGGGAGAGGGGGGTGGGGGAGTGGAGAGGGACCTGTGGAAAGGGCAGGTCACGGGGAGGTGATTGCGCTGGGCCAGGACTGTAGGGTTCTGGTGTTGACCCTGGCTGCCTCCCTGGGGACTGGCACAGAGGACAGCCTTTGTGGCAGTAATTCAGGGCCGAGAGGACCCCAGCCTTTCGACCCTGTGCCTGAGATCATAGTCTTTCTTGGAAGGTGTGGCTTTCTTGGTTTACATTTGGCCACTTCCTACACCTTAAGCCAGTCCTAGACACCAGTTCCAGCCTCAGCAGCCATCTGCATGTCACCTTGCCTCTCTCCCAACCTCTCACTGCTCTTCTCCTTCCCCCTGACATGATCAGTGTCCCCAAGGGGTGGGACAGCATTTCTTTCTGCAGCTATGGATATGATAGCGTGATTTTTCTTCTTCGGCTTGTTGATGGGATGGAGTATGTTGATTGATTTTCTAAAAGGCAGAACATGCATTTTTCTCTATTTCTCACACTCCCTTACCTCTGAAGTCCTGGTTAGGCAACAGGTTTGGTCAGTCCCGTGGTCTTGGGAACATAGCTTGTGGCTGCCGGTTAGCACACTTGGGGAGACCCTGGGATGCTGGGGCTGCTGCCTTCTAAGCATCCAGGGTCCGGCTATGGGTGTGGAGAGGTTGTTGCTGAAACAGCTTCCTGATCCCCAGTCAATGAAGTGATGGTTCTTGAGGTCAACAGATGCTGGGTAGCTCCAGATTCCTTACCTTCCTGAAGGGGGCAGAGAGGGCCATTCCTAAGATGAATCTCATGTTTTCCTGGGAGCCATTCCTGCAGGTGCAGCCTGTTCCTCTAGCCTTTCTGCCGATTTTGTAAGCACAGAACACATGAAATTCCTTTCTGCTTAAATTAGCTAGTGTGGTTTCTGTTTCCTGCCAAGTGGGTGATGCTGGGCTGGGGGAGAAGGGTATGTGGGTTGGCCTAAGCCGCCTGGCTGTTCTGTTGTGGGCAGTGGAGATACAGGGGATGATTTTCAGCAGAGTAGGACCAGAGAAGGAATAACATGAACATATTTGTGCCATAGAAAGGTATTTGCTTCAGGGAGAGGCTGAGTTCCCTGACAGCATAGCAGAGGAGCAGGCCTTATTTCTCTCTGGAACTCTTTCTTTGGGGTTAAGACAGATGCGAAAGATGTTGGGGAGGGACGTTCTTTGCTACAGTAGGATAGAGAACTGACCTGGGTGGTTAGCATCCTAAACATTCTAGGCTTTATTTGCAGCATGCAAGACTAAAATTAAGAGCAGGAAGGGCTTCCCAACAGAGATGATAGTGAGAATTTTGGTACCTAAAAACTAGGTTCTGCATCAAGGTCCAGAGAGAGCAAAGCAGGTAAAAGTCCGGACCTGGCCCTCTGGATGCCTGAATTCACATCTAGTCTCCATTGCCAATTTGCTGTGATGCTCCAGGAAAGACAATTACCCTCCCAGGGCCTCCTGATTCCCTCTGAGCAGGAGGAAGCTTTGTTTTCCTTCTGCTGTTGCAGTGGGAGGGGCGAGGAGGAGAGGAGTGAGGTCCTTCTAAGGCAGGGGAGGGAGTTCTGGTCCTTATGAACGGCTGTCTTCAGAAGGTGTGGTGGGCTCGGGTCTGACTCTTCCATACCTCTGGCTCCTTAGCTACAAAGTATGTATGCCTGAAACTCCACCTGTGGGCCAGGTGAAGCCCGGTCCAGGAACAACTTTGTTATGAATACCCCTACCCAGGACAGAAGGCGCCCCATACAGTCTCTAATGCCAGAGCCGGAGGAGGGGGGTCCCTGGCACTGCAGACATCCTTGAACTCAAACTTTATCGTTCATAGGTCCCATCAGTAAAAAATGTTGATCACCGCTGGTAGCTATGAATTTATAAACTGTATACATAGATCTTTATATACATGAACTACATACATGAATATATGTTAGTATGTACATTACATAAACCTATGTGCATTACAAAGTGCATCATGTACATTATTCATACATGTACAAGTTAGATATCGTGTATATTATTATATCATGTATATTGTAAAGCCATATACACAGAAATGAAAAATGTAATAAATAAAAACCATGTTTTAAGGTAATGTTTATGGCCTTTCATTTGATCATGGTGCAGAATCCCTTTTTTGTTCTCACAGCAAGAGCAACGCCTTTGAAGATGCTTCTTTATTTTTGAGAAGCCTGGTTTAACACTTTGTAGAGCAGCGACTTGAATGTCTGGTACTAAATTCGGTTTACTTAATATTCAGGTTTCAGGGCTGTCACAGCTGAAAAGGAGGCCTCATGGAGATACCTGGATCCAGACGGATGAGGTGCATTGTGGGCTCAGCTCATTAAGTCATGACATTCATTTTTGAATTTTCAGTGCCATCCACCAATTATGCAAAGGTTTTGTTCAAAATTGACTTTCAAATTTCTATCTTCTCTCATGTCAATCAGTTGTTCTTGCAAAGAAATTGGAATATGTTGCATTTTAATACTTTCAGCAAATGGATTTTAAACCCACTCAAACTCTTCATTTGGAAGATTTTTAAGCAAGTTAAAAAAACTCCTTTTTTTTAAGGCGTCGATATGAAAGATCGTGGCACACACAAGATTTTCAGCAACAAAATCTTGCAACAATGGGAACACTTTCAAATTTTATTTCTAAATGCTCTCTATATATTTTCCTTCCAAAAAAGTTACTTCCTCAACAACTGTTTAAAGTTCACCTTTATCCTGATGAAAGATATTTCATTTTTGGAAACCGCAACTGTAGCACTCAACAGACAATGCTTGTTTTCCCTTTATGAAATGTCACGTGAAATCATGTCCTAGGATTTGGGGGAAGCACTGCTCTTTTCTTGCTGTTTCTTTGCAGAAATCTTTTTAGGCCACTTGTCCTTTTTTCCTGAAGGAGGGTTAATTTAGTTTGAATCAGACATTGCAATCTGCAAATTCCACTGAACTGGGCATATGTAAGCGTCAGTCTGTTACAATCTGTTGCAAAGTGAGCAACAGAGCGAGTGTGCCCCTCCAAGTTGTGGCTTGAGGGGGCACCTGACCCTCCCTCCAGACACTGACTAATGCGGGGGACATGATTAGCCGAGAAGGGGTACGTAACATCTTTATGTTAAATATTATGACAGCCGAAGTCTTTTCTTATTTTTGGATGGGAATACATGTAAATCCATATACCTTGAATTCTAAAATTCTTCTTCCCATATGCCAGTGGATCATTCTGTGTTACCCTAGGGGTACGTTCATTTTACTCTTTTTTTTTTAAAGATTTTATTTATTTATTTGACACAGAGAGATCACAAGTAGGCAGAGAGACAGGCAGAGAGACAGGGAGAGGAGGAAGCAAGCTCCCTGCTGAACAGAGAGCCCGATGTGGGCCTCGATCCCAGGACCCTGAGATCATGACCTGAGCCGAAAGCAGAGGCTTTAACCCACTGAGCCACCCAGGCGCCCTTTTTTTTTTTTTTTAAGATTTTATTTGTTTATTTGACAGAGACACAGCAAGAGAGGGAACACAAGCAGGGGGAGTGGGAGAGGGAGAAGCAGGCTTCCCATTGAGCAGGGAGCACAATGCGAGACTCGATCTCAGGACCCTGGGATCATGACCTGAGCCAAAGGCAGACACGTAACTGCTGAGCCACCCAGGTGCTCCCTGTTGTTTTACTTTGAAGGTCGGATCTCACTGGACTGATGGGTCACTGAGGCTCAGAGAGGGACACCAGTGGGGGAAGGGGTGACTTGAGGGCCATGGCAAGTGGTGACAGAGCCAGACTGAAACTCACGTCCTTACCTTCTAGGGCCCTCTCCTGATATTAACAGAGGCACGTGAAAGCCACGCAGGCTGGTCTGTGCAGTCCACATCCCCACTGCCCAAGGTCCTGTGGCTCCAGGAATCCCTACCCTCTTGGGGCCCAGGATGGGCTTCTCATTCTCCCTGAGGGAGTGGAGGTGGAGGGACACTCCAGGGACATGGGTGCCTGTGCCCCACCACTGACCAGGAACAGCAGTGACTCAAGCCAGAAGGCTCCATTTCCCTCTACCTCAGGACTTATCTCATGGGAACTTTGCTCACCCTAGAACAACCATGGCCCACCTCTGTGCTCCAAATGCTAGCCTTGCTCCTCCAAGGACCAGCTGAAATGCCACCTCCTCCATGAAGCCTTCTGCCTGAGCCTCAGGCAGAATTAATCTCCCCCAGGGAGCACTTTGCTGGTATCCCTCCTCTACGGCATGCCCCCCCGATTGCCTTGGGTTAGAGCAGAGAACTCTGAGTCCTCTCCACCCAGTAGGCTGGGAGCAACCCATGGCAGAGACCACCAGACATCTGACACTGTACTGGGCCCAGCAGGGATCCAGAGAGATGAACCAACCGAATGTGGTCCCTGCTCTGGAGGACACCAATCCCCAAAGGGATCCCCAGCCAGTTGGAGAAAGGAGGAAGGTGCCGCGTGATCCTGCACAGCCCTAGGCTCTCAGTGAGCTCTTTGGATGAGCAAGGCTTCCTGCTGAGCCTAGTAGGTGAGTAAAAGGACACACTGTGCTCTCACACCTCCCTGCCTCCAACCCCTCCCAGCAGGCCTACCCTTGTTTTCACGTCTTGAGCTCAGCTCTATTGTCATGGATGTCACCTGGTGAGCCCTTTGGCTGGGAGCCCTTTGGCCACCACGCCCCTGGAGCCACACTTGGCCAAAGAGCCTGGTTTCCTCGGCAACACCCATGCTGTCCGTTTCCCGGATTCAATTTCCTTTCCCTCCTGGGCACATAGTGAGACTGCGTTTCCTGCCCCGCCCCCTGCAATTTAATAGGGCCATGGCCTGAGTTCTGGCCACTGGAAGGTGGCTAAAGAAATGTCACCCATGTCTTATTCTGGTCTGGCCCCTGAAAAACACCTTGGCTCACTCTCTTCCCTGTCCAATGGCTGGACGTGGAGGACCCAGGGTAGGATGTTAAGGCCTTCACGAGAGTAGGGGTTGGGGGGAGGGTCCTGGTCCCCGCAGTGCTGTGAGGAGCAGAGCCCACACCCACTGGACCTGTGTGAGAAAGAAATCTTTATATATTTTTTATTTATTTATTTGACACACAGAGAGAGATTACAAGTAGGCAGAGAGGCAGGCAGAGAGACAGGGAGAGGAGGAAGCAGGCTCCCCGCTGAGCAGAGAGCCCGATGCGGGCCTCGATCCCAGGACGCTGAGATCATGACCTGAGCCGAAAGCAGAGGTTTTAACCTACTGAGCCACCCAGGCGCCCGAGAAAGAAATCTTTATATGTGAAGCCACCGAAATGCTGGAGTGGGTACAGGAGTGGGAGCCTGATTAACCCAGTGTCTGACCCCAGATGAGAAGTTGGGGGGCTTGACTTCTTTAGGGCTTTGGGAGGCAACCCCGTGTAGGAGTTAGACTCTACAATTTCCCCCATTGATGGGCCATGTGATTCTGGGAATATTAATTAATGTCCCTGAGCCTCATTTTCCTGGGATGTTTGAAAGGGATGTGTAATGATTCCTGATTCCCCCACACTAAACATTTACAAATGGTAATTATTATTAGGTTCATCGGTCCTGCTGGCCTTGGCTTCCTCCAGAGCAGGGACCACATTCGGTTCATCTCTCTGGATCCCTGCTGGGCCCAGTACAGTGTCAGACATCTGGTGGTCTCTGCCACGGGTTGCTCCCGGCCTAGTGGGTGGAGAGGAGTCAGAGTTCTCTGCTCTAACCCAAGGTGATGGGGGGGGGCATGCCATAGAGAAGGGGTACCAGCAAAGTGCTCCCTGGGGGAGATTAATTCTGCCTGAGGCTCAGGCAGAAGGCTTCATGGAGGAGGTGGCATTTCAGCTGGTCCTTGGAGGAACAAGGCTAGCATTTGGAGCACAGAGGTGGGCCGTGGTTGTTCTAGGGTAAGCAGAGTTCCCATGATGTTACTCCTGAGACAGAGGGAACTGGACCTGCCTGGCTGGAACAGTTGCCCCCTAACATTTTCAAGGCCTGGGGAAAGATTACAAATAGATGCAGTGGTAGGCAGAATTCTAAGATGTCCCTATCTCAAGATCCTATCCTCTGCTTACTCAATCAAATACTAATCTAGGTACATTATGAAGGATTTTGTAGTTATAAAGTCCCAAGTTGGTAGGCCTTAAAATATGGAGGTGAATTAGATGGGCCAGGCCTTATGGGATGAGTCCTTTAGAAGAAGAGAGTTTTCTCCCATCTGGTAGCAGAATGGAAGTAATAGAGATTTGAAGCATGAGAAGGATTAGACTCCAGTGACCCTCAGTTGACAACCAGAAAGGAAATGGGGACCTCAGTCCTACCCCCCATGGAACTAGATTTTGCCAACAATCTGAGTGAGCCTCCAATTGGATTCTTCCCCAGAACCTCCAGATGAGAGCCCAGCCTGACTGATCCTTTGGTTTCATCATTGTGGGAGCTCAAGTAGAAAACCTAGTTAGGTCCATTGGACTTCTGACCTGTGGAGCTGTGTTAATAAATGGATGTTCTTTTAAGCCGCTATGTCTGTGCTCATTTGTTACACAGCAATAGAAGACAAATACAGAGGCCCAAATACCCTGAGTCTAAATATTCAAAAGCTATAAGTCAAGCTTATACACTATTAATAAAGTATGTTCTATCCATGCATCTTGACATATATATATGTTCATAATGACCTTGAAGGCCGGGGTCAAATTCATAATTCTCTGATGACTTAAAATTCGGTGCCAGCAGGCAGCTGCCGACGGAGGAGTGGCCCCTGGGTCCCAGTCCCTGGCCTGTGGTCTGACCTCTCCTCTCTTTTCATTCCTGGCTCTATCCTGCACCAGAAGGGGTGGATGGCCCAGGCCAGATAAGCTAAATTCCATCGACTCCCCTGCAAACGGCTGTCCCTTGTCTGTCCCTTGGACTCAGGGTGCAGTTTTCCTTTGGGAAAAGGAACTTTGGAGAAATCTCAGGGTGTTCAGGCAGGAAATACATCAAGGGCATCAACTGTGGTCTAGAAGGGAGGCCATGGCTCTCTGGTCAGTACACCCACTTGGATCTTTGGACCCTTCATTCCGTGGGGGCAGCTAAAGCAGGATCCCTCTGCAGCGGGGGACCCAGGGAAAGGGCCTTTCTTTTCTCCTTTTAATGTGGTAAAATAGATATAACACAAAACTTACCATCAGCCATACTTAGTACACTCACAATGTTGTGCAACCACCCTCTACCTAGTTCCAAAACATTTTCATCATCCCTAAAAGGAAACACTATACCCACGAAGCAGTCACTCCCCATTCCTTCTTCCCCCAGGCCCTGGCAACCACTGATCTGAATTCTGTCTCCATTCATTTACCTTTTCTGGATATTTGGTATAAATGGAATCACATAATATGTGTCTTTGTGACTGGCTCCTTTCACACAGCATAATGAGTTTAAGGTCCATCTGTGTTGTAGCGTGCATCAGTACGTCACGCCTTATTAGGGCCAAAGGATGGTCCCTTGTGCGAGTACATCACGGGTGCAGGGGGCCTTTTTTTGCCAGGATCTAAGACAATATTGGGCATGGGGTTGGGGAAATGAGCTGGTGGCTCTTTCTTTGTTCTTCTCTCCTCCTTGCCTCTCGGGGTCTGTCACTCTAGAATATGCTGCTGGGGCCTGGGGACCCAGGGAGACAGCCAGTCTCACCACGTCCTCTAGTCTTTGCAACCTGATCCTGAAATCCCTCCCAGTGGTGGCGACAGTATCAGTCACAGCTGGTGTGGACCCATCCCAGGAGGATCCTCCTGTTTGGGGTTCTCGGCTGTCTTGGATCAGGGTGCCCCAGCTAACTCCAAGAGAAGCTGGATCCCTTCTCTGGTGACAGTGCTGAGGTCACGCAAGGTAGGGAGGCTGCTGGTGGGGGTAAGGGGTGCGTGGCCTCAGGATCTAGGAGTCCTCAATTGCTGGGCCTGGAAGGCAGTGGGAGTCCAGCCTGGCACCCGGCGAAGTCGGCCCCATGCCCAAAGGGATGCTTAGATCTTCACTTGCAGAGCCTGTTTTCCAGAGAAATTTAATTCCACATTGTTTGTTCTCTGCTCCGCAGACGCCTCAGCTGAGGAAACCACGGGAATCTCATTTGAAGAAGAATTTGGCCCCTGGAGCCCCTTCCCCACTTGCTGGTGGGAAGGTGCCAAGCCTTTGGTCACCCGCCACCACCACTGCAAACCGCAGACCACAGGAATGCAGTGGGGTCACCTGAGGACAGAGGGAGGGTGGCTGGACCGTGAGTGGGCGGCAGGCCTGTGGGCCTGGGTCATACGGGGGTCTGCTGTCCTGGGATGGGAGCTCTGGGCTTGGAGCCCCCAGACCTCAGGGCGAATCCAGGCTCTGCCCTCTGGTCTAGGATCTTGGTGGTCACATCCGTGGCTCACCATGCTAACCTGGGCACTCTGGCCCTCAGCCAGACAGAGGCAAGGAGCTGGACTTCATGGCGAGGGAAGCCTGGGGGTGGGGGGAGAGGCAGGCATGGGAGGAGGCGAGCGAGGAGGAATTTTCTAGGCTGGTGCTCTGGAGACTGAGCTGGGAGGCACCCAGCACTAACAGGTGCCTTCTAGCATCAGGAGAAGGGACCCACATTGATCGCGGCATCACTTATGGGTCGAGCACTGTTCCGGGCACTTTACAGATTCACAGCATCTCTCCTTACGGCAATCTCCACTGTGGAGGCCATTATTCTCCTTTATAGATGAACGACCTGAGGAAGGTGTAGGAATTCACCCAGAGGAACAGGTTGCAAGGGCAGAAGCTGGACAGAGGCCGTCCTCCCCAGATTCTGTTCTTTCCACAGTGTCGTGGGTACCTGGCTCGGCCCTCAGGCTTGTTTCTTGCTGGGATTACAGTCAAAATCCTAGTATTTTTGAACTAGAATAGACCTGATGCAAGTTGCCATTCTACAGAGGGGGAAACTGAGACCTGGAGAGGGGGAGGGACTTGCCCAGAGTCACCCACCAGATAGAAGATCCATTGCCTGATGCTCATTGACCACTTGGCCTGCAGGGGTAGAGAAGTTTCCCTGGAGCCAAGGCTATCTGTAATATCCAGAGGGACAGAAACTTTTTTCTCTGCCGAGTTCAAAGCCTATCTGCTGGTCTGATCCTGCCTCTGGTCCTGAGAGAGTGTGGATGGCTCCGTGATCCCTGTCCTCACCAGCATGACCGCAGCTCCAGCTCCGGCTGACAGGGTTCTGGAGGGCAGTGCTGGTAGAGGAGGGTCCACTCTATGCTGTCTTGTCCTCAGAGGTGTATGTCATCTGTGTTGACTGCTTCAGCTCGGCCACTGTCTGGAAGTGTCACCTGAGCCTCGTCACCTCATGGGCTGGCCAATGTTTATGGAGGGCTTTCTGGGAGCAGACTACATACTAGGTGCTGGGGAAACAAAGGTGAAATGACGTCCCTGCCCTCAAAGAGTTCACAGTCTGGTGTGGGGGAGGCAGATCTTTGGTGAAGCAAATTTCATGGCATCTTTGCTCTACAGGAGGGCGTGGAGGCACAGTGGGGGAGATTGGGGGGGGTTCCCCAGAGGACACAGTTCTGCGTTGAGACTAGAAGGGTCACTAGACTGGCGGACAAAGCAGAGGCTACTGGGTTGAGAGAGTGGGAGTACGAGAGGCGAGGAATGGGTATCCGAGGTGGAATTAGGGATAATCTGAGTAGTTGAAACGGATGAGGTGGGATGGTGGTAATGACAGTGTGGGGACATGAGGAGGGCTGGGTGGGGGGATGCCCATAAGCAGGTATCAGGGACTGACACAATCAGATCTGTGTTTTGGAAGGCTGACCGGGGATGGCCTGATGGGGGTGAGGAGGGTAACCAGGGAGCCGATGTGACCTGGGTGAAAGGAGGGGAGGCATCCTCAGGCTGGTCAGTGGTGGCGAGGACAAGGGAGTGGCAGGCCCAAGGGACCGTTGTCTGTTGCTTGGGGAGGAGGGAGTATGTTTGTGGCTTGGGTGACAAGGTAATTGGGGTGCCGTTCCTCCCAACAGGGAAACTGGAGGTGTAGGTCTGATGGTGGGGATGGGGACTCATCTGAATTAAATTTAGGACTTGACGATTTGAGGTGCTCATGGGACACCTAAACAAGGCGGTCTGGGTGATGGTTGGTTGATATAAAGACTTGGAGATCAGGGGAAAAGTTGGGACTGGAGTTAGAGATCTTGGGGTAATCCCTAAATTAAATGCAGATGCGTTAAGGGACCACAGAACGGTCTGGAAGCGGTACAGGATGACTTTGGCAGAAACGGTCAGTGCCCTGTCCATATCCCTCTGGCACAGCAACCTGCAACCCTGCCAGATGGCTTTCTCTGCAGCCGGAGCGGCCCAGCCTGTGTGTAGGACAGGCCAGGCGTGTCCCCAGGAGTATGGAAGCCCCAGCTCCCACCCCCTAGGAAGCGCGCCCCTCACGGTCTCCCAGAGGTTCTCAGCGGGGTGGAGCTGGTGGCCCAGGGCTGCATGTCGGGGCCCCCCGCCATGGGCTTCCTCCCCTGCTCTGTGCTACTTCCATTTTCCCACCAGTGCTTCCTGGCTCATCTCCCAAGCCAATGACTTGCATGCTCATTCTTGTCTTAGAGTTGGCTTCCGAGGGAACCCAGCCCGAGACATCGGTTTACTGAAATAGGATGAGAGTCTGCCTGTTGGAGTCACGGCTTCCCACCTACCCTGACTCTCTGCAGGCCTCGAGGTGGCTTGCAGGTGTGTTCCCCTCTGTGCCTCTGGCACCAGGACAGCCAGGTCGAGGGACTGATTGCTCAGCAAGCCGTTAAGTATCGGGAGGGATAAACTCAACAGTGGCTTCTCCTTGCTTTTAGGATCAAGAGCAAACTCTTCAGCCAGTCTCGAGAGGGTCCTCCCTTCCTCTCCATCCTCATGTCATGCCACCTTCCCCTCCACTTGCCAAACTCCAGGCCCTTTCCCTCTCTTCCCCTTACATTTTGCACACTCCTTCTCCCGGATGGCGGAGGGCAGATGGCGCATGAGGTTTTCCAGCCTCCTCTGCTCTTTTGTCCCACCCTCACTCTGCCTCAGGGAAGACAGGGAAGACATTCCTGACCAGCCCTTTCCAGCCCAGCCCAGTGGGGTCCTACTGCTCTACTCTCCCATAGCGCTCTTGGGTATCTCTGCATGCTCCTTAGTAGACAGGTGAGTTCCAAGCTTCTGGAATTATTTAAATAGTGTTTAGACCTGTATTTTTCGAAATTTTTTGGTTGTGACCCACAGTGGGAAATATATTTTATGCTGGGACTCAGTTCACATAATACATAAATAAGTGAAGCAATGCTTTTCCCTACTATGTGGGATATGCTGAACCTTTCCATCCCATTCCACCCCGTCTCATTCCATTCCAGCCTGTATTTCATTTTTAAATATGCTGGCCGTGACCCACTAAAAGAACTGCAGGCTCGCAGTTCGAAACTCATCTGGACGCTAAGCTGATGCCTGTAAACTGAAGAGGATAGTGGCCAGATCTACTTTTTTTAAAAAAAGATTTATTGATTTATTTGTGAGAGAGAGCATGTGTGGAGGGGCAGAGGGAGAGGGAGAGAGAGAAAAGGAGAGAGAGAGAGAGAGAATCTCAAAGCAGACTCCCAGCAGGAGCCCGAAGCAGGGCTCCATCTCACCACCGTGAGATAAGGACCTGAGCCAAAACCAAGAGTCAGATGCCTAACTAACTAAGCCAGCCAGGAGCCCCCAGGTCCATTTTCACTCCATACTGTATTTGCAGGGTATAGTACAGTGCCTGGCATGGAGAAAGGTCCTCCATCAATATTTGTTGAGTGACCGAATGATAATGTACAAATACATATGAATAAGTGAATGAATTGTCTACCCCACCCAGACAGGAAAATGTGGCTTTGATCAGATTCTTCCGTTACTGAAAAAACCAGCCCACTTCCTGTGGCTTTGATCTGCAGCCTTCATTCTAAACTGCCCTGCCTCAGCCGACAGCTCCCCACAGCTCATTTCCTGCTTTTTGGCCACCTTATCTCTCTCTCTAAATATTCCGTAGCTTTCCCTTTCTGGATGAGTATGCATAGCCCCCTGAGTTCCTTCTCCCTACACCTTTGGCACAGGGTGGGGCTGACCTCTTGGTTCAAGTACTTCCTGAGTCCTATCTCCCTGTGGTACAAGGCATTTCTAGGTCAGGTGCGTCCCTGGGTCTGGCTGGGCATTGGTCCACATGCTGCTAATGGTCTTTGGGGTAGGAGCGACATGACGATGGTGGATAGACACTGATGGAATAACCATGCAAATGCATAATTACAAACTGTGAAAAATACTCTGAAGGAAAAGCTGAGGTTGCCTGGAGGATATGTAATGGGGAACTTTCCATCGGGGGATCAGGAAGGGCTTCCCCATGAAAGATATAATTGATCTGAGATCTGAAGATGACAGGATTTAGGCAGGTGAAGAGGATAAAAGGGGGAGAAAGAGCCGGTAGGTAGGAGACTGTAAGTGCAAAGGTCCTGAGGTAGGAGTGATTGCAGCTCACTCGATATGCCAAAGGAAACTCCCTGCCCCAAAGAATGTGGGGCTTACAATGACAAGGCTGGAGAGGTAGCCAGTCATCAGACCCTGTGGGCCAGGTTAGAGATTTTGGATTTCTCCCAAGAGCAGTGGGAAGCAATGGTGTTTGAAGAAATAAAATGACATTGTGTTTTGCAAGATCCTTTGGGTATATTATGGCTGAAGGATGGAGGTGGTGGTCAAAGTAAGGAAGCCAGGAGACCAGCTTGGAATCTGCGGCATCTGCAAGACGGAGTGGAGATAAGGCACCTGCCCAGCCTTAAGAAATACTATACTTAGTGGGTCATTGATTCATTCAACACTTTTAAACACCTACCAAGAGTCTGTTCTATACTAAGTGCCTTGAGCCAAAGTCAGGCTGGTCTCTGCCTTCGGGTAGAACAGTCTTTCTGGGAGGACAAGCTAGTCATCTCAGCCAGGTTCAAAGTACAAAGTGCTCTGGGAGGTTCAGATGGCACACGCCCCAAGGCTCACACCCAAGGGAGAGTGGGCACCTGGAGTGCTGTCTGAGCTTCTGGTGGAGAGAGGGAAGAGTTCTGGCAGGGGAATCCATTAACGTCCCTCTCCACCCTGCAAGCATCTGCAGGAGTCTTGACCCCAGGAATCTCCCTGGCACCCCTCCTTGAGAAGGCCCTGGGAGTAGGGGAGCCTGAGGGTATGGGAGGACACGGGGTCTTCCCCAGGCTTGGGGCAGCTGTACCCACCAGGCCAGGTGAGGGCCCAGCCCAGTTCTCACTCTCTTCCTGCCTGAGTCACCTTCCTTGGAAGTGCCGTCCTTTGCAAACCTGCTTACTCACAGCCTCCACCCTCAGCCCTGCCCTTCCCTGGGGGAGGGAGTGATGGAGGAGCCCTGGGGTGTCTCAGCCGGCAAGCCTGACCTTCTACCCCAAGTCAGGCCTGGGTGTCCCCCTTGGAGTGGGAGGTCCCTGAGGGCAGGGATGTTTCTTTGCTTTGAAACGGGGACTCCTGCAAGGCCTTGAGGAGTGTTCCTTCCCAGAGGCCCATCTGTCCTCTGGGTGCTGAGGCCTGGACTGTCGGGGGTTCCAGCAGGGCTTGGGGCCTGGGCTGTGGGGGAGCATCTGCAGCCTTCGGGATGCTTCCTCGCTCTGCCTATTTCACCCATAAATCCCCAGGGCCCGCTCCCTGCTGTAGCTGGGAAGGGAGCAGGATTTATGGGACTGCTGGGATGCATGGTATTCAGGCTTCTGATCTCAGAGTGGCTTCTGTGTCTGCCTTGGGGTGCTGACAGCATGTGCACCCCCCCCTTCCCTCCTGCCCGGCCTCATGGGTCTCCTTCTTAGACCAGGAAACAGACCTGCACAGAGAGAGGAAAAGCTGCCTTCTGGAAGGTCAGAGGGAGAAGAGACTCTGCTGACCAGCACCAGGGCCTTGGGGCAGCCCCACCATTGGTCCCCAGGGCTAAGAGCTCAAGGTTATCCAATCTAGCCCCCTGCCTTCCTGCCAGGGAGGGATTCTCTCCAATGTGAGCTATGCACTGAAGTGCCCTCTAATTCTTGCTCTGGTCTTACTGCCTTTAGGTGTTTATTCAAACCTCCTCAGATCACAGTGAGGGGTGCTTGGGAGAATAAGATACCTGCTCCCCCATCCCTTTTTCCTGGCATTTGCATCTTTTGGTAGAGTATCATGGGGCCGTGGAACTTTCAAGAAGGCAATGGGTTTAATGGCTGTGCATAGGTGATGAAGGGAAAAGGGAATTAGTTGCCAACAAGCATTCTCCTGGAATCTTCTACAACTGGTGGGGCTGGGAGATAGCTCCATAGGCTTCAGTGTGCAGGTGTGTGGGACTGGGGAGGCACAGAGGACTGTGAGAATATCCGAGGGCCCAGGAACAGCCTATGTCTCTGAGGGCCTCAGAAGTATCCCACACAAACTCCCTTCTTGAAGGACTGAGGAAAAAACTTGGGAATAGTACCCAAATTTGACAGAGCGGGACCACAGGGAGTAAAAGATAGAGACGCTCAAGGGCACGTGCATGGCTCAGTCAGTTGAGCGTGTGATTCTTGGTTTCGGCTCAGGTCATGATCTCAGGGTTGTGGGATCAAGCCCTGCATCGGGCTCCATGCTCAGTGGGGAGTCTGCTTGAGCTTCTCCCTTCCCCCTTCCCTCCTCCTGTTCTCTTTCTCTTAAGTAAATAAACAAATCTTTAAAAAGAGAGAGATGCTCAGAAGGTTCAGGTACAGAGAGGGGAGGTGTTTGGCAGAGATGGCCTCAAGGAGAAGCCACTTTTCAAGACTTCTGAGATGGACGGTGGGGAAACTCAGGAGCAGCGAAGGTGAGAAAACCACCCTGGTCCATCTCAGCTCCCCACCTGGGAACCTCCTCCTCCAGGGACAGGGGACTCCTGGTTTCAACACACACAACAGGAAAGGATTGCAAACAAACCTCTACAAAGGTATTCTTAAGCAAGAAGGTAGGACGCCAGACCCTTTCTTCAGATAGAGGCCTGCCAGTAAGTGTGGATGAGTAAACCAGCTAAGTCAAAGCTAATGCAGTCGAAGGGGGGTGGGCATTGAAGAAAGGCGTAGACACCCCAACTGTATGGCCGGCTCCGTCCTCCTGCCCATCCTCCCCTCCTCTCGGGGGTTCTGTACAGCACGATGTTCTCACACCTCCTCCTAGGCAGTGGTGGAAGGCTGTCTTGGGTGTTGGGTTGGGGCAGCGCAGGAAGAGGTCCCTATGGGCTCCTGCTCAGCACCCTTCTCTTTATACCATCTGTCGTCACTGCCCACGCCCCTCCATTCACTGAGTTCCTTCTTTTGCCAGATCCTGCAGGAAACCATGGAACTACCCAACAAACCCATGTCCAGAGTCACTTGGTGGCCCCAAAAGAAAAGACAGAAGTGTCAGAGCCCCATCTGACCCACAGTTTCCGGGTGGGTTTGGGGATGTGGGAGTGAGCTGTAGAACTCTCTGTTCCTCCCTGGGCAGCTTGGGCTGGCTACACAGTGTGGTGGGACTCAGCAGGTCTGGGTAGAAGCCTGGCCTCAAGTCTGCTGCAGCAGTGAAACTGCTGTGAAATAGGCCCCAGTTTCTTTGCTTGTAAAATGTGGCAACCCTCCCTGCCTCACCAGCCTCCCGTTGTCAGAGAGGGGTCTCTGACAGAGGAGTCTCTGATAGTCTCTGTCAGAGAGGAGACTCCTGGAGTCTCCACGTTCTGTGGCAAGATTCCTTGAGGGAATTCTACTCTCAGGAGTCCTGGCCCACTCTGACCCTCAGTGAGCATCCCTGCATATCTTCCTCAGTGTGGGAGGTATCCTCACAGCCCTCCCTGCATTTCCCCAGGATGAGTGGCTCTGCATGGAATGTCCTCCTACACCATGAGTTGTAAGAAGTGGACCATGGCTGAGGGGAACTCCCTTTGGTCACTTCACCTACCTCCCAGACACATACAGACACAAACACATACATATCCTGAGGTCTTGAGTTTGCCACACCCTGGAGAAAGCTCTCCACAAAGCATTCCCTCAAAGTCCTGAGTCACCCAACTCCTTCACTCTGGGCACCCTGCTAACTAGTATTTGTGCTTTGAGTGATCACACTTCCCTGTGCAAGGGAGCCCGCAGTTGTGGTGGGGGCAAGTCCCCGTTCTGCCACTTTGCAATGGCACGCCGCTGGTCACAGGTTATTTGCTAACCTCAGGTTTTTCCATCTATAGAATAGAGATGATAGCGCCAACCTTACAAAGTGGCTGTGAGACTTAGATGAGATAAAATGTGTGTGACAGCGTGGAAATTATTAGGGCATGAGTGTTCCTTCCCAGGCGTTCCCTCCTCCCGGCGCATTGGAGCAGATTCTGCTTGGCTTACTCAGTTGCTTTGCCTCCCTCAGCCTCTCAGGACGGTGCCAACTTGTCAGAATAATCGTTGGGCAAATGTGATGTGGAATGGAGAGGAAAGAGGGTCGGGGCAGGGCTAAGAGAGGAGGGACGTTTGAGGGAGGAGAGGCAGGGCGAGCAAGATCTACACAGCAGTGCTGTGGCCTTTGAATCCCTTCTGGGCTTAAGGAATTCAAATCGACAAGCTGAGTTATTGTGAAATTGTTTTTTTGGGTTGCCTTCGTGGATAATAATACCGCTGGAGACTGGACCCCTTGGGTGATGACCTTGAAAGTGATACATATGTCAAATGCTTGGCACACGGCAGGGACACAGGAGGCACTGCGACCTGTGCCGTGTCCACTTGGTTTTGGATGACGCTTGTGTGCATGTGCACTGTCTCCCACACTGGACTGGGTGTTTCCCGGATGTGGGTGTGACCACATCAGCCTGGGAGCTATGCTTTGTCTCCCTGCCCCGTTAGACTGGGCTTCTCCTTCTTCTTCTTTTTTTTTAAGAGAGGGAGAAGGAGTGAGAGAACGTTTTTAACCTTTTTTTTTTTTTTAAGATTTTATTTATTTACTTGAGAGAGCAAATGAGAGCAGGAGTCGGGGAGGCAGAAGCAAACTCCCCGCTGAGCAGACAGCCCGTTGTCAGGCATGATCCTGGGACTCTAGGATCATGACCTGAGCCGAAAGTAGACGCTTAACTGACTGAACCACCTGAGCGCCCTGAAGAGAGTCTTAAGTAGGTTCCACACCCAGTGCTGAGCCTGATGTGGGGTTCCATCTCACAACCCTGAGATCATGACCTGGGCCAAAATCAAGGGTTGGATACTTAATTGAATGGGCCACCCAGGGGCCCCTAGACTGGGGGCTTCTTGAAGGTAGGGACTTTGTGTTCTTCATTAGGCCGGTGACTCCCAGTGTGGGCTGTGTTCTTCCACCCCCCAGGCTCTGTATGAGGCCCTGGAACAGGGTCCTGCTTACGAATTGTGTCACATCTCTATTTTGCCTGACTAATGGCCTGACCCTGCCTGGGTGGGAGGGGAAGGTAGGGGGAAGAAGTGGGGAGAGGTCCAGGCTCAAGATGTTTTCTTCTGCCATGTGCTGCCCGGGAAGGTAAAGAGAAGAATAACAGAAAAAGCATCCTGCCCCAGCCCAGCCCCAGAGCAAAACATGTCATTCTTGAGAATGAAAAATCCTATCCCCACCCAGTGGGTTCTCATAAATCCAGGTGAGCTCTGTCTAGCCTTCCTGACTCTGTCTCATAGGGCAGGGCAAGAGCCAAGCCAAACCAAGGTTCTGTCTCGTGGAGTTGAACGTGTTTACTTGTGTTTGGCCTAGTGGCAGGGTTGGAAGCCCAGGTCATTATGACAACTGCTCAGAAACTTCTGCAAGAAAGGAATGAGGTGTTTGCAACGTGGACAAGTTCGAATCTGTCTGTCTGGGTCACGGCTTGGTTTTTGTGTCTCAGCCTGGCAGTTGTTTAAGGCTGTCCATAATCCAGTTGAGTTCGTTGCAATTCACTTAGTTATCTATTTAAACATTTATGGAGTTCCTACTATGTGCCAGCTGCCATATTGGGTGCTAGGGAGGAATCTTAAGAACCAGATCAGGACACTGCCTTTTAGGAATCTTCACCAGAGGGACAGGTGTGTGCACAGCTCTTTCTGTGGCAGAGAGATGGGAGCTACAATAGAGGAGTGAACAATGAATCTTCTGGCTGGTTGGAGAAGACTGTCAATGTGGGAATGTTTGAGCTGAACCTTGAAGACCTTGAGCAGGCCCTCAAGAGGTGGAGAAGGGGAAGGTGGGAATAGTGCATACAAAGTGGGCATGTGGGATAGTTCAGTATGAGGTGGGAAGGAGGAAGAGTAATTAGCATTTACTGGGCACCTACCAATCTTCAGGTTCTGAACGAGGTGCTTTGCACATGTATTATCTCATTTAATCCTCCCAGTAATGAAAGAAGTAGGTATGGATGAGAAAACTAACATTTGGAGAGAACAGATGATTGAGCCACGTTCTGAATCAAGTTTGTCTGAATCCAAATAATCATGTTCTTTTTAATAGACCAGTGGTTTCTTGAGCATATTCTACAAAACTTAGGATTCTGAGGAGGAGGTGCTTTAGGGACGTGTCTGATTTTAGTTTCATATTTAAAATGTATTTTAATCAACACACACTCAAATGTTGTGTAATAAAAAAAGTTTTCCTTCCATGTGTGTGTATATTTTTGAATTTCTTATAAATGTGTCATTGATTGGGAAGACTGAACAGTCTGCTGAGGTCCATCCATGGTAAAATTGTGAAAGAGAACACCCATCCATGCCTACCACCCTTCATTACAAGGCAGGTGGGACTTCTAGTCCATGATAGTCAGCTAAATGCACATTGTCTCCTCTTTCTTCAGAAATGTCTTAGAAGAATAATAAACATATATACCTTTCCAAAGAAAAGGGTTAGGAGAAGGGTATCTGTGAACAAGAGTGACCTTGACACATTTCTGGAGGAGTGGTTTGATGGAGGAGTGGGGACCGAGGAAGCAGGATAGAGGGAGATGCAGTCTGGAATGCACATGGTAAGGTCTGCAGCCAAGATGGGGGCTGACCCACCCACAGAAGCCTGAAGAAGCTTGGGACTTGGATTTGCTGGGTGGAATGGAGGGTGGGAAGCCCTCCTGAAGATGGGGGCTTAATTGAAAGTCTATAAATGGGGCAATCAACTTCCTTGACCCTTGTATGCAAAGCGCTCAGCCAGGCATGCAGAGTGCTCGGCTCTACCCTGTACCTCTATACTACTCCTTCCCCCTAAAATGGAGAGTCTTCTTTAAAGAAATTGAACAGTTTGAGGAGGACTAGGAAATCTGGATTTGAAGGTGGCATCCTCTGTAAAGCACATCGCAGGCTGACATTTGGAAGTCCCAAAGCATAAAGACCAGCTCACTCTGAAACAAAGCCTGCCATTCATCTCTTCTTATCCATGTGTACAAAGCTTCCAGGAAACTTTTCTACTGCTTGATTCTTAAATATGAATGGACAACCCCAAGCCAGAAGCTATTTAAGGAAGGCTGAAACATGAAATAGAAAGACAAAGATAAACAAACTGAAAATAAGTTCTCTGAGGCATTCAAAACAATTTATAGGTAGAAGCTAAAAGGAGAATTGAAGGCACTGAATTTATAAAACATGAATAGTGTTAAGAAAAGGAAATAATTAGGGAACAAAATAGTCCCGGAACATGAGAAATATAACTAATCAGTAGAAATGTTGAAAGTTAAATCCAGGGTAATCTCTCAGAAAATAAAGCATAAAGTAAAATAACAAAAGTTTTATTAGAGAATAGATAAGAGAAAAAAATGCAGGAAGTCCACATTTGATGAGTAAGTATTTTAGGGAGAAGGGAGCAAGCAGCGGAGAGAATTTTCAAACAAATAATTGAACAGAATTTCCCAGATCAAGAAGACTCAAGTCTTCAGACTAACATAGCTCATCAAGCCCCCTGCATAAAGAACACACAAGATTTAGAAATTTCTGAATACTCAGGAAAATGAGAAGGCATCTCCTAAAAGTTTCCAGATAGAGAAACAAGTAACCTGCAAAGGAATGAAAATCAGAAAGGCATCAGAGTCTCACCAGCAGTGCTGGGTGCCAGAAGACAATGGAACAAGATCTTCAGGACTCTGAAGGAAAATGACTTTCACTTTTGAATTCGGTACCCAGCTAAACTGTCTATCAGGCACCAGAGCAAATCAAAGATATATGGAGACAGATAAGGAAGTTTATTTGCTGAGGAAGTTTACTTGCCAAATACTCTTTCTTAGGAAATTATTTGAGGATGAGCTGAAGTAAAACAAGGGGAAAACCAAGAAAGGGGAAAACATAGACTTTTTGTCAGCCTGCAAATTAGCTTGGTATGTGGTTTTAATTACTTACTTACTTACTTAATTTAGTATGTTTTCTTTTTGTTAGATTTAGGCAACAGGGTTATGCTAACTGTAAAAGGAACTAAGTCTCCACTCTTTTTATGGCCTGACAGTGTTTGCACAGGGGACAATCTCTCTCTTGAATATTTGCCCCCCCCAATAAGCCCAACTCATCATCCATCCATCCATCCATCCATCCAAGCAATGTCTGCATCCAACATGGGGCTCAAACTGAGCCAGTCACCATCTCCAGGTTTTTTTTAAAAAGAAGCAATCCTTTGACAATATTTTCTATGTTTTCTTTCATCATTGTTTGGTGACCTTTGTGGCAGGTCATTCTGCTATCCAATATTCGTTCTAAGTCTTCTTTTCTTTGAAAGAACTCAATTTTGCCCAGATAGAAATTAAATTTCATAGGTCCCCTTGCAGAGAGGTAGGGCAAGTGACATAGTTCAGGCCAATGAGAAAACACACAAGTACTGAATGGACTTCTAAGGAAAGTTATCATTTTTTGATAAAAGGGACAGGTGAGACCGTCACCAGTCTGTCCCTGACTCACCTGTCCCTTTGCCCTTTTCTTTTCTGCCTGGAACATTGATAGCATGCCTAGTCGTGGAGTAGAAATCCTATGAACACAAGGACAAAAGCCACTTGCTAAGAAAGTGCCGCAGAAAGACCGAACCAGCGCTGGTCTGGGGTGCATCGTGGATCTTCACACCAACCCAGGATTGCCCACCTCTGCATTTCCAATTGCACAGGAAAAATAAATATATCCCTTATTAGTTAAGTTCAATTTCCTGTGCCTCTTTTTTTTTTTTTTTTAGCCCCCAGCAAATTCACCTTTCAATTGACACCATGTTTGTCCTCAGAACTGCTTTCTGGAACACAGAGGTGTTTGGGTTCTATGAAAAGGTATTGGGTGGATTGAAGGCTGTCATTAAAGAGGACAATTTTCTCTTCTCCCCATTTTCTCATCAGCCCGTAAAACAGGAACCTACATCCTCTTGGAAGTATTGGGAAGAAACTTCGACTTTCTCGCCGCCCTGTTCCATGTTCCTCCGTGTGGGAGGGGGAGTGACCTCTTGGGTTGGTGGGGCAGGGGAAAAGGTATCCAGGGGGCATCTCCCAGTCTGTTCCTGGCTCTCGCTCTGAGGTTGACCTAATTGCAAGCGGCATGTTGCTCTCTCTGGTCCTGCCTCCTCCAGGCAATGAGCACCAGGGCAGGCCTGGCGCTGGCCTGAGAGGACTTCAACAGTCCAGCTGCTCTGCTGTGAGTGGGTGGGTAAGGTCAAGTCAGGGGAGAAGGAAAAGGAAGCCCATTTGGGTCTTGGGTCCAAGCCACATCCTCCAATCCATCTGGACCAGCAATAAAGCTGACATTTTAATCCCTACTTGTCTCCTGTGACTATTTCTCAACTGGACCAGAACTTGGAAAATCGAGGGGTGTGATTAACTAGCACCCGCAATACCTAACATCTGTTGAATACTTAGCCCCAGTGGGAAAAGCCGCAGTTAGATGAAAACCAGTGGTTTAAATTTTTGATAATTATTAGACAGTGCTTCTCTATACTTAATTGGTTATGTCTTGATCTCACTATAAAATGCATATCATTTTTTTTCAGGGACAGACGCTGGATTGAGAGCGACAAGACTCTTCTAGGTGTTGCTCCTATTCACTTGTTTTTTTTTTTAATTTAAAGATTTTATTTATTTATTTGACAAAGAGAGAGACCACAAGTAGGCAGAGAGGCAGGCAGAGGGAAAGGGGGGAAGCAGGCTCCCTGCTAAGCAGAGAGCCCAATGCAGGGCTCTATCCCAGGACCCTGGGATCATGACCTGAGCTGAAGGCAGAGGCTTAACCCACTGAGCCACCCAGGCGCCCCCACTCACTTGCTTTGTGGCTTGACTTTTTGGGGTTTCAGTTTTGCCAGTTATGAAGCAAGTGGGTTAGACTAGGTGAAGGATAGGAGCCAACCCAAGCTTTGATAGTCTTTCATTCATTCAACACAGTTTTATTGAGCTAATTAATACGTGTTGAATGTCTTGTTGGAGGCTGATTATACAATATTGTATCTCCCCCCCAAAAAAGTGATGACCCCACCATCTTGGGGTTTAGAATCCGGTAGGAGAGACAGACATAAAATAAGCACATAAATAAATGTATAATTGTAAGTATTTCACTCTTCATCAATACAATTTGAATAAATGAGTGACTGGATTGTGTGGAGACTTCCTTCTGGGTATCACTTACCCACACCCAGGGAAAGCCTTGCTGGCTGGTCCAACAGCCACACAAGTTGGTGCCACAAGGTTTGTGACTGTTTCAGAACCACTGTGCTCAGGAAGACATAGCAGCTTCCAAGGGGCCAGCCTATTGGATTAAAAAATGGCTAAGCATTTTTTTTTTAAAGTTACAAATTAATAACATGCTTGTTATAAAAATTCAAGTAGTACAGAAAAAATAAATTGAAGAGAAAATATCTTTCCTTCTCTCTTTCCAAGCTCACTCGGAAATAAAAACAATGGGTAGGTGTGTTTTCTACCATCAAGCTGCACACCCAGTTGTAGGTTCGTGGAAGGCTGGGACGGGACATGCCTTATTCACTGCAGTATTCCTGGTGGATGCTCAGTGAATATTTGTTGAATGAGTTAACACATAATTAATAATTACACATAAAGGCTCAAATATAGGTTTTGTAGAAGATCAAAAAGGGGATCACGTGATGTATGCTTCTTTTCTTGGCCTTGGTTTTTTTTAAACACTCAAAAGTCTATAATGAATTTCCTTCCATGTATGGATCCCTAATTTATCCATTCTCTTTGTTATGGGTAGAATTGTGACCCCCCCCTTCCCCAAAAGGTATGTTGAAGTTCTAATCCCTTTTACGTGGGAATGGGACCTTATTTGGAAATAGGATCTTTGCAGATGTGATTGAGTTCAGGTGAAGCCACACTTGATTAGGATGGGCCCTCTTGCAGTATGACTGGTATCCTCTTAAGAAGACAGGAGAGAGAGATGCAGGGAGAAAGTCATGTGACGACAGAGACAGAGACTCGTGAGATGCAGCCACAAGCCAGAGAGCGCTGAGGATTGACAGCCATCCCTGGAAGCTAGGAAGAGGCAAGGAAGGATTGTACCCAGAGTCCCAGAGGAAGCATGACCCTGTTAACACCTTGATTTTGGACTTCTAGCTTTCAGAACTGTGAGGCAATGACTCCCTCTTATTTTAAGCCACTCAGTTTGTGGTATCTGTTTCAGCAGCCCTAGGAAATGAATACACTCCTCTTGAAGGATATTTAGGTTGCTTCTAATGTTGTGTTGTAATCGTGATGACTGCTGCCATTTTCTGAGCAGTATGGTTGGGGTCTGGCCCTGTTTGGAGAGGGGAACCCTACAATTAGTTCTTTTCCCCAGAAATCCCTCCGAACAAGCATAGATTCCAGCCTTGGTGCCTCAGACTCCATTCACACCTGGGCAGGGTTGCCAGATAAAATACAAGATGTTTGTGTCTTATTTGAGATAGACCTGTTCTAAAAAGTTATTTGTTGCTTGTCTAAAATTCAAATTTAATGGGGCGTCTGTATTTTTATTTGCTGAGTCTGGCAACCCTAAATCTCGGGGCTATGGGCAACTCACACTGTACCTAAAGGAACCCAAAGATCCTGATTTTGTGCAGGAATTCTGGAACTCTTTGTCTTAGATCTCTGACTGTCCCCTAGCACCCTGCAAGTTCTCCGTGGAACTCAGATGTCCTGCAGGGCCCGCCTCTCCCAGAACCAAGCTGAGCCTCCCTCCCGCCCACACCAGAGAGATCAGTGCTCCTTCGCTCCCTTCCTCCCCCCGGCCTTTCTTCCTCTGGCCTGGCCCCTCCCTTTCCCATTGACCGCCATTGGGCTTGGACAAGACAGACGTGGACCTGGTCCTCAGGGAACTAACTAATCAGTCTCCCATGCACCCAGAGTCGAAGAAGGAAGTGCTGTGGGAGCCTGTGTCAGCCGTGGGCAGGGTCTCCCAAACCTGTACTACTTAACAAATCCCCCAGGGTTTGCTGAAAATGCTCTTCTGAGTCAGCATCAGAAATCTCCAGGGAGGGGACCTGGCCTAGTGTGGAGGCTCAGGGGAGGCCCCCGAAAGGAGATGACGTCCAGGCTGAGGCTGAAAGGTTCAGTAGAGGTTAGGCTGGGGTCCAGGAGAGGCAAGAGCACAAGCCCACGCAGGGAGGAGGGAGGGTCTGGCCTGTCTGAGAGCAGGGAAGAGGCCGGTGTGGCTGGAGTGCAGAGGGCTGAGAAGGAAGGGGGAATCGACCCCGAGAGAGATGAAGCCACTTCTGACCAGGCCTTGTTGGCTTCTGCAAGTGTCTGGTTGCCCCATCCTCACACAGCTGCCCTGTGCCTCCCCAAGTCTGGAAGGCACTCACCAGGCTGGGCCTTTCTGCCAGGTGAGGTGGGAAGCGGATGCCACGACAACATGGACGTTAGCTCCGTGGGGGCAGGGGATGTTGGACGGCAGTCTGTGGAGAAAGGGGTGTGGGAGTTTGCCGACAGATTTAGAAAATCTCCATATTAGACAAGTAATGTTGAAAATACTGTTTTTGTTATTGAGAAGATGCTAAAAGTGTTCAAGTATGTGGTAGGCCTACCGCACGTCCTTGTGGAGTCCCCTCCCTCGGAGTGTGGGCTGGACCCGGTGACTTGCTTCTAATGAATAAAACATGGCAAAAGTGAAAGAATGTCACTTTTGAGATTAGGCGAGCAAGGACTGTGACTTCCATCTTGCTCGAACCCACTCTCTGTGACTCTCCTCTCTCACTCGAGCGCTGCTGAAGCCAGCTGCGGCTTTAGGAGGGGCCCAGGGGCTGAGGAGCCCTCCCACCAACAGGCGGTGAGGAAATCAAGGCCTTGGGTCCAGCAGCCCACGGAGAACTGAATCCAGCCAACGACCACGTGAGTGAGCTTGGCGCTTTTTCGGTGGATCTTTGAGCTGACTGCAGCCCAGGACAGCACCTCGGTGGCGGCCTGAGAGAGACCCTAAAGCAGAGGACTCAGCGAAGCTGCACCGGGATTCCTGACCTTCAGAAGTGGCGAGATAACAGAAGTTGGAGAAAGTCACTTAAGCTTTAGGGTAATTTGCAGCAATAGGTCACTAATACCAAGTATGATTTGGAAAAGGCCAGCCACACTCATCACCATCCTAACATATATGTTCATGGAATTTGAACTCACGGTGGGCACGCTAATTTTGAAATCTTCTCCGCCCCCCACTTATTAATAAGGGAGAGATATCACACATCAGGGGCCCGGGTCTGTGTATGTGTCCACTGGGGTCCAGCCAGAAAACAGAAACCACGCCAATCACCTTTGCAGAATTAAATTAAGTTAAATTAAATTAATTTTTTTTACTTTCACGGAATTTAATATGAAGAATCCCATCCCTTAATTCTATCACAACACAGTGTGAAAGATGAAAATCACCAATAACCAATAATCCAGATCACTCTGTGAAATTTCTCTATGTCCTCAGGATCTGGAGCCTGGGAAACTCAAAAGTGGCGAATCATTTAGCTTGAGACTGTTGCCTCATTTCAGCTACTCTGCCATTTCCTCGGGGGCGGTGGAGGCTAAGAATCTATTTTGAACACGAGCAGAGATTTCTCTCCCTCTGTATGTCTCTGATCAACGTGATTAGTTGAATTCGCTAGGGGGGGGGTATGGTGGTGGCACAGCGTACAGTAAGAGCATTCCCCATTCCCGTCACAGCCACCCAGCTGCGGTTTTCCAGGCCTGATTGCCCATTGTGTTGATGTCCCAGTTTACTAAACCACTTCCCTACTCCGGTTCCCAGTTTTTGACCTTTAAAGAAAAGACTCCAGTGTACACGTTTATGCAGATAACACTGGGCTTCCGTTGGAATTATTTCTTTGGAAAAAAGTCCTAGGGATGAGATTATTGGGTCAAAGGGAGAAAAACAGCTTTATGGGTGTTGCTGTGAGATGCTTTATTGCTTTCAAAGGAACTATGCCAACCAACATCAACAGCTTAGAGCATATGAGGGGGTAGCTTCAGGGCAACAAGCTATTCACTCTGGGGAAATCAGTTTCCAGGACCTTCCAAAACTTCCTCACTGATGAGGCCACTGGGGTGTAGTGTGGGGTCCTGCCCTGAGAAGTAGGAGGTCTGAAGGTCTAATGCCAATAGGGGCGGAGCAGTTAACAGTGCCAACTGTGGGCAACAGGTCCTGAGTTCAAATTCTGCCTTTGTTCTTTAATCTTTCTGAGACATTTCTGTCCCTTATCACACGGGAATTATAGTAGAGCATCACTGAACCTTACAGAGGTGAGATGAGGATTAAATGAGTTATTTCATGGAAGGTGATCAGGTCAGTGCGTGGGACAGTGCCTGGTAAACACTGAGTACAGATTACTATTTATCCCTCATATTTATCATTATTACCATTTCTGTTATCTAGTGACTGAGACACGGCCTTCATCCTTTGGTCCTGTTTCCCTAGCTGCTGACCATCTCTTCCTCTGGGCTTCTCTGCACGAGACCCCACCAGGCCCGTGAGTTGCTCCCCCAGGTCTCCTTGTCTCATCCTGGCTTCGAGTCCTTGAGACCAATGGTCTCTGGATGCCCCCTTGTGGACAGCTGGCTTTCTCTCGTTCTCCCTGCCCTCCCCTGCAGAGGGGAAAACCAGCCCTGCACTTGTGAGGGACCAGAAGTCTGTGTGTGTGCGTGTGCATGTGCGTGTGTGTGTGTGTGTGTGTGTGTGTGTGTTTCAGGGTGAGGGAGGCCTCCATTTCTGTAGATAAACCAGGAAATCGCACGTCAGAACATCCTCCTCCCTGGCTAGAAAGGGTCTAGCCAGTGGGTCTCTACCTACTTATATATATACACGAATGGGAACTGATCATGCTGGTTTGCACGTGTGTGTGCACGCACGAGTGCATATGTGCGTTTGCTCAGTACCAGGGCTCTCATGGGGTTGTCACAGGGCTCTCATGGGGTTCCGTTGAGATTATCTGGTTTGAGAAGTGAAAGCACTGTGTAGACAGGAGGTCATCACTATGTATAAGAGCACATATAATCGCTCAGTTTATCCATTTGCTCGTTTGGACATTCAGCTCCACAGATATTTCCTGAATGCCTACTATGTGCCAGGTCTCCTGAGGTCTGGGGACACAACAGAGACAAAGACAGGATTTGTGTTTGCCCTCTCCCAGTCTAGTGGGTGAGACAGATGAGTAAACCATTGCAGTACAGGGAAGTGGTAGAGATGCCAAGGAAGACTGCCTGGAGGAGGTGACATCCATGAAACTGGATGATATAGCCCCTCCCCAAGCTTTGGGGCAGAGGGGTTTGTGCGAAGAGAACTCGTACTTTTATAAGTACAGATTTTAACCCTAACTCACAGAGCTAGTCCTTTTCTTTGGCCTGTTTCCTCCTGGGGTAAGCCAGTGAGTTGGCCATGATATCTACCGTTTCTGTTGACCTTGATGTTTTCTGATCTCTTATTCCCTCAGCCTGAGGAATGCTCTTTCCTTCTACTCTTCTGTCATACTCCACTCTTTCCTGAAGAAATGGAAACCAGACTGAGTGATAGAGATTGATACAGCTGCGTAGGCCGTGTGTGTGCACACCCCCGTGCATGCATGCGCTCCTCCATTTTCCACCCCTGCCTTGCTAGAAACCTCCGGGAGGGTCCGAGGTGACCTGACAAGGGAGAGGTGGGATGAAGGTTGAGTATTTCTCCTGGGGACAGAGTGGAGGTGAGGCACCAGACACAGCTCCTTCTAGCTGGCCAGGTCACTTAGCTTCCTGGAGCCTCCTTCTGGATCAGCAAAGTACACTCCCACCCGGCGGGGTTTCTGGGGGCAATCAGAGTTGAGATATGTGCGGTGCCCCCCACTCTGTGTGGGACCTCGTGGGCTTTTGGAAATTAGGAACTAAAAAGCAGTTACATTTAAGTAATCTAATGTGGCTCAGACACTTGTCTCTGTGGCAGAGGGGGTGTGTTGGGGGGGAGGTGTGACTAAAGAACCACCCTGAACCTCCCAGTGACAGTAACCTGGGGGGGGGTAGTATCAGACATGTATGAAACTCGCTCTAGCTGACTCTGTCTGGTTCCAGTTAGAGTGAAGCTTATTAACTGGGTAACTTGGGCCAAGTTACTTAATCTTTCTAAGTTTTAGTTTCCTCATCTATAAAATGGGGACTCAAGAGCAGCTCCCTGGGCGCCTGGGTGGCTCAGTGGGTTAAAGCCTCTGCTTTCGGCTCAGGTCATGATCTCAGCATCCTGGGATCGAGGCCCGCATCAGGCTCTCTGCTCAGCAGGGAGCCTGCTTCCTCCTCTCCCTGTCTCTCTGCCTGCCTCTCTGCCTACTTGTAATTTCTCTCTCTCTGTGTCAAATAAATAAATAAAATCTTAAAAAAAAAATTAAAAAAAAAAAAAGAGCAGCTCCCTCACAGAAGTGCTGTGGAGATTAACTGAGATAATGAACGTGAGAGCATTTAAAAAGGTTGCTGGTGTATTGTGGGTGCTCCAGACGTTGGTGGCTGCTTGCATTGGTCAGGTTTGGCTAATGGGTGTAACAAATAGGCCCAAGAATGCATCATGGCTCAGAGATGTTAGAAGTTTGGTTTTTACTCCTGTAATGGTCTCAGGAAATCCCAGGTTGGCAGGGGGCTCATTTGGAGACCAGGTGCTGACAACTCTGCCATCTTCAACATGTAGCCTGAAAGGTTGCTTTGGTCATGGGCATTCAGGCCACGATGTGGAAGAGAGCATAGAGAAGGCCCATCAGCTTCTGACGGCCTTGGCCCTGGCGTGCACTTCTGCTCACATCTGTTGGGTTGTCACATGGCCTTACCTTAATGCCATGGGGGTCGGGAAATGTCATCCTGGGAGGGCAGCCACTCCCCAGTGTTGACTCTGTGTACGACCAAAGGGGAGGCAGACTCTGGTAAGCAACGATTTCTATTACTGTTATTATTGCTATTCCCACCCAGGGCAGAGTGTAGGAAGTGCTGGGTGGGAGTGAGAGCACAGTGGGAGCCTGGAAGAGGGGGTGATGTATTCTGGCTTGTGAGGTGTGTGTCTGTGTGTGTGTGTGTGCGTGCACGCGCGTGTCACAGTGGAGACTGAGGGGTCTTGAAGGAGAGGCAAGACAATCACAGGGGGGATGGTGAAAGCTCACTGCGGCTGATGGGAATCACATGAACAGAATCAGGAGGGAGGAAAGCTCAGGGAGGGGCGAGTCGGAGGCGAGAAGGGGTGAAGAGGTGTGTTGGCAGCCCACTTGGAAGGCCTGGAATGTCAAGATAAGGGGGTGGAAATGCAGAGTCGTGCATGGTCTTTCTGGAGTGGAGTCTGGGGGAGTGGGTGGTCATGGAGACAAGAGGGAGAGATGGGGGAGGAGGTGAGGAAGGAGCAAGACAAAGGAGGTGGGGGAGGAAAGTCTGGGGTTGCCAGAGGAGAGGCTGGAAGAACAGAAGAAAAGGGGTCTTGGGCTGACCCAAACCCCAGCCTTCTGCCAGGGGCCTCTCAGGTCCCCCGGGTGTCACCTGGCAGCCTTCTTTCTTGGAGATCTGCCCACTTGGGGCCCAGCCCTCCATGCAGGGGGAGGTTTTATCTCCTCTTTCTGCTTTGTTCTCCTTCCAGGAAGGAAGTGGCTCCAGATGCTGTGGGTGGGACATTCCTTGGCTCTACTCACTGTTCCCAAATTTCTCAGGATTCCTGGTGACAGAGTTAGCACCTCTAATCAGCCTCAGAGAGGGGCAGAGCCTTGCTCAGGAATGCCCCGCACCCCAGGAAATCTGAGTTTTGAGCCACCCCGGTCCTCTGGGAGCAAGACCTGCCTCCAGAGAGATGCCCTGGTCATTCCGGTCCACCCAGGCCTGCTAGGCACCTGCCCTGTGGCCAGCACTGCGCGGGGCACCAGGGAAGACACACTTTCAAGAAAGCAGACGGGACTTTGCCCTAGGAGCTCACGACAGACTGGGGGAATGTGACGTTCTTTAGAGAACTGTAAACCTGGAGAAGCAGACCCACGGGGAGCTGTGGAAGGGGAATTCACGTTAATGTGTGTGTTGGAGGAAGTGGCATTTGTCATGGGTCACGAAGGAGATACAGGACTCTGACAGGTGAAGATGTCTGGGCGGGGATTTCAGGGGGAAGAAAGAGCCCAGCAAAGGAGGAGCGGAAGGGAAATGCAGGTCTCCTGTGGGAGAACACAGGCCAGTCCAGTCTAGCCAAAACCAAGGGGGTGATGGGGAGTCAGGGGGACACCTGTGAGACAGAGGAGGTCCCGTATGTGAAGGCTGGGTTTCACTGAGAGGCAAGAGGTAACTGCTTTTATGTGGGAGACACATTTCCAGCTGCCCTTGGTCTGTGGTGGGACGTTCCACCAGCCGGCAGGGCAGTGCAGAAGTCAGGCCTGGAGTGGCGCTGACCACATTGAAGGGGCCAAGGGACTGGGGAGCGGCAGCAGCTGCTGCTTCTGGTCTCAAGAATCAAGTCCAGCTCACTTTGAAAGGACTGAGCTCCTCTGGGCACCTGGGTGGCTCCATTGGTTAGTGTGATTAAGCATCTGCCTTCGGCTCAGGTCATGATCACAGGGCCCTGGGACTGAGCCCTGCCTGGGCTCCCTACTCAGTGGGGAGTCTTCTTGTCTCTTTCCTCTGCCCCTCCCCCTGCTTGTGCACGCTCGCTCTTGCATGCTTGCTCCCTCTCAAATAAATAAATAAAATCTTAAAAAAAAAAAAAATGAGGACTGAGGTCCAGGAGGAAGTATCAGCCGGGAGTGGAGAGAGAGCTGGAGGAACCTGGACTCGCCTCTGGCTTCTGCACCGCTCCCCCCACCCCATACTGGTAAACCCCTCTGGGCCTCAGTTTCCTCAAAGTGACGTGAACATAATAGCACCTATTGCTCATGAGTAAAAGAAGACAACCACCCTGGCTTACTTCAATAAATAGTAGTTTCCTAAATATCGGGATGGGCATGGTGGGAGAGGGGGAGGATCAGCTCTCCCGTGCTGCAGGCAGGGCAGTCTGGAGAAACGGCCCCCGCTCCTTTTCACCCTGTGCCTGCTCTGGCTGGGGGAAAGAGGCCCGCTGCTGGAGGCCCTGCGCCCTTCCAGCCCTAGCTGGCTCCGTCAGCGGCCCTCCTGCCTGGCAGGACGGCCAGCACCCCAGGACCTGTGCCGTCCGGCCAGCTGGAGCTGTGCCGCGCTGGGGGCTTGTGATCGCCTGGGCATGAGGCTACGGGGTGGGGGCGCTGGGATCTCTGGGCCCCGAGCCCACGCTGGCACAGCCACTGGGTCCGGGGCGCCAGTGGGAGCTCCCTCAGGCTGGCTTGCCACCTCTCCCTCCTTCTGTAAACTCTCTCCGGGGAGAGCGTTAGAGCGGGGAGAGGGCTTCCGGGTGGAGGTTCATTTTGCCAGTTTTGGTCCAAAGTCCATGAGGAGGGCCGTGTTTGAGCTGCTGCCTCCTCTGGCTGGTCTCAGGGTGAGAGCACATAGATTCAGGACCCCGCCTGGCTGGACCTGGCAGGGAATGGGGGAGTCAGACGAAGCTTGGTTCTAATCCCGGCTCTGCCACCGATCAGCCGGGGGACCTTGTGCACATTATTAACTGCCTCCGGCCTCAGCTTCCTCGACTGTAAAATGAGAATATAACAGTACCAGCTAGTGGTGTTGTGAGAACTGCGTGAGCTCGGCTTACGCGGTCAGCCTGGTGTCCAACGCGTATCAGGAACCCCTTCAATATCAGTTTTCTTCCCTTCCTTGCATTCTGGGGAATATGATGGCTGCCTTGAAGGCAGAGCAATGAGGCAGGACACCCGTGGGGAGACGGGGGCAGCCCCCCTCCTCATATAACCCCTCGAAATCCCAGATCAGGAGAGAGGGGCCAACAGGAAACTGGTGACGTCACCCCCAGGCACAGACCTCTGGCTGGAGGCTGCCATCCTTTGCCCTAGCAGGAGTGGCTGCCTGGAGGAGGGCGGGAGGGGGGACAAGCTGGACCTGTGTTTTCCCCTTCCTGAGACCAGGTCTCCTAACACGTCACAGGCCAGATGGCCCATCCCACCTCTACCAGCAGCTAATTCACACGAAGATGTTAGTAGCAAAAAAGGAATCGATGATATTCACACCATAGCTGTTAAGGGTCTTCCGGTTCAGCGAAACAGCCTTCTTACCCACCAAACTGCCCTCCCGGAAGCCAGCTGGAGGGCTGATTGCCTGCAGGAAGTGGAGGCCTGAGTTTGGGCTCTTGTCTGGGCTTTGGGAGCCAACTAAGGGGGTCCGGAATAGGGTAACCAGGGCAACATGCCGAAGGGCAGGGGTAGGCACAGCTGGAGCCCTGGGTCGCCTTTGTGACCATCGATGGCTAGAGAAGGGGTGAGCTAGAAGAACTTCAGACGTTTGGTCAGACCCGATGAGACCCAGCATGTGGCCCACTGCCCACCACCCCTCCATGCTTCCAGAAGGGCAAAGTCTGGAAGGTGGAGAGAGAGCCAGGGTGAGAGGCAGGATGGGCCTTGGAGCTTCTCCTGCCCTTCTTCAACACAGGCAGCTAGGACCCCCTGAGGTTATGACTACATCCAGCTCGGGGACTCTTTTCTCTGGGGGAAGAAGGCAGTGGTGATTGCGGTGGCCTGCTGCATCCTCTCTTGGGCAGAACACAACTCCTAGGAGGCCGGGCCTGGGCTGGGAAGTCCACACGAGGGATCTTGACAAAAATGTGGATTTTGATTCTGAAGGTCTGGGCCTGAGCATCTGCGTTCCCTATAAGGTCCCAGGTGCTGCTGGGGTTGCTGGTTCAGGACCACATTGGAGTAGCAAGTGTTGATAATTGGGAGTGGGTGCTGGGGCCTCTCCAGGCCCGAGGGATGTCCCTGTGGTGCTGGCCGGTGACCTCTGGTGTCCCTTCCCCTTCTGACACTGTGCGTCTCTGAGACCACATGGTGGGTGGACGAAGTGCTGGGCTCACCCACTCAGCTGCTTTCCTGGGTGCCATTCCAGGCAGGCAGGGGAAGGCAGCTGCCCTCTGATGGATTCAGACTAATAAGTTACCCAGCCCTGAGAACTTGCTGTGAGGAGACCTCATCAATTCTAAGGGGCAAAATCTGGGCCCAAGATGTTTTTGTTTGGGTCCTTGGTACTCTGGGTTTAGAGAAAGTGCAGGGATGGAAACGTTGTCTTCTTTGACAAGTATTTCCACTCAGGACCTCTCTGGGGCGGGGGGCAGATGGGGAACTGGGATCTCTGAGCCCTATGCCCGTGAGGACCTCTGGAGCCCTAAACCCCCTTTTGGGGGTTGGCAATCTTATTAATCCCTTTGCCGGGCCCTAGCACGGTGCCAGGGCTGGGGATCCATGGGGACATGTCCCCCCCCCCCCCCCCCCC
>LNAC01000091.1:6246173-6330362 GCA_002007465.1 Ailurus styani
CAAACGCGCCACGCTCATGCGCAGGGCTCCGGGAACTCAGGCCTCCCGCCGCAGGTAAACACTGAGCTTTGTACTCCAGGAAGCTCCGGGTACACAGACTTCAGTCTCTCCCTTTCTCTCTCAGGGCTGGGTTCCTGTCAAGGAGAGAGAGAAAGTTTCCATTGTGCGTGTGTGAGTGTGCGCCCGTGTGTATGCCACCGCCCACGTGGAATTGCCCTATTATCTTTTCCTTTTTGCAGAAAATCAGGTCAGTGGTTTGACTGTTGTTGTTAACCACACGGTGCCGTGGGGAGGTGGCGTGAGCGGCCGTGGCCTCCAGGTGCTGACGTGTGAGGGCAGGAGGGTGAGGCTGGGGTCTGGGGCCGCCAGGCCTCCACTGCTTGGCACTCCAGGCCACGGGGTCTCCAGAGAGCGGCGGCACGGCTGCCAATCTGGGGAGAAGAAAGGCCGGCCACGTCCCGATTCCCTTTCAGCATCCCTCCCCCTTTCCTTGGGGCCTCGGCAGCCTGCCCAGGGCTGAAGCCTGCCTGGGCGACCCTGCTGAGTAATGGGGAGCTGGGTGGTGAGGAGGCAGGCAGTTGCCTGGTCTTGCGGCCAGGGCTCTGCAGGAGGGGCGGGCCGTGTGGAGAGCTCTGGGGTTGAAGCAGGGTGGCGTGGAGCTCCCCCCACAGGTAATAACAACAGCAGCAAGGAGGGTGCGAGCACTTTCACATCAGCTTCCTCACCTCGCCCACAACGCCCTTGGAAGCGGCAGGAGTGGGCGTTATTGTTATGCTGCTGAGGATGCTCAGAGAGAGAGTGAGGTCAAGGACCTAGTTCAAAGGCATCCAAACTCCTGCCCTGGCCTCACACCCCCCTTCTGGGGCCCCTGAAGGTGCCTGGGCCATGCACCTGTTGCCCTTTTGGGTGGGGAGGGGGTAGGAAGCAGAGCCGCAGCCGCCCTGGGCCATGAACCCAGGGAGGGTTAGCTGGGTCCTTGGCTCTGGATCCTTCCTGCGCTCTGGCCATCTCAGGGCTCGACTTGGGAAGGACCTCCCACCCAGGCCCTCAGCCCTAATGGCCGGGGGACAGACAGCAGGCCATCTTCTGGCAAGCCACCCTCCCCCACCCCCTGTACTTCTCATTCTGGCCTTTAAGATCATCACTGCCCCGTCCACCAGTCGCACCCCCTTCAACTCCCCGGTCCTCCACTCTGCTTTTGCTTCCTGGCGGCTCCCTCAGAGGCTGAGACAATAGAGGTTGATGATCCAACCCCTCCCCCTGCAGCCAGAAATCATCTGTTACCCATCGCCGGGGGCCCAGGCTGCCAGACTGAGACCTTGTGCCTCCCTCCTACTTCTTACTGGAAATGAGCCCCCGTCCACCCCCCCGGCCCCCCCCCGGCCTCCCAGGGGAGGTCCGAGGACTCATCTCTGGCCCTACCCCCCTGCCCGGCACCGCTGTGCAGCGGGGAGGCAGGCGAGGCTGGCGCCCACCCCCCACCGCCCCTAGAGACCCTTCTGGGAGAGGATCCTCCCTGTGCTCTCTCCCGCTCAGCTCAGCTCCCCTGCTCTGGACTCACACTCAGAGGAGCAGCTTGCCGTGAGCTTACGATGCTGACGTTGCACAGAAATGTGCTGGAAATTACAGAGTGCCTTGGAGGGAAAAACAAACTGGGGTTTCAGTTCCCATGGAAACGGCATCTATTTGCAGAGGCGCCTGCGTCAGAGCCTGGACCCCGTGCTGGTGGGGTGTGGGGGCAGGCATTAGAGGGCAAGGTCATCTGTTTACTGTCCGGAACCCTTCCAGGAGGGCATGTCTGAAAGGGCCCCCTTACCTTTAGCCTTGACTCATGGCTTTTCCCACAGAGGGGCCCGCCTGCTGGGCATATCTCTGCATCAAAGGGGATTTTGGGTAGATTTTTAAACTTATGAGTCAAGGGTGTGGGAAGACCCCAAATTCACCATTCATACGTTTCTTCCACGCACGTTTTTGACCAATTCTGTGCCAGATTCTGGGCTAGACCAGCCCATCAGGAATTGGTCTGTGCTTGCTAAGTTTGGTGGCTGCAGCTTCCCTTTCTGGAAGGAGCTGTGCTCATGAAGGGGGCACAGTGAGGACCCGCTGAGGACCGCACTACCCAGGAACGCCACAGGTTCACCAGTGTCGCTGCCCTTGCTTTGCAACCAAAGCAAGTGATTTCTGTTCTCATGGGACAATGGAGCTATTTCCCATATCTCTCAGGCAAAAATTACCCCTAAATGGTCAAGGCGTGTACCCAGCCAAGAGAGGGTTGTTGGGAAGGGCGTCTTTGTGAGCTGCCCCAAAGGTGCTGTCTAAGTAGGAGGGCTTTTTGTACATCGTCACCACCAAGTCGAGGCCCTTCTTCTACCTTCATTAAGCAAGCCAATAAAAAAAAGTCTGTATTTTCACCTCACCGTGCTGGTAGAAAGCACTCCTGCCTCCCCTCTCCCATTGAATGGAATTCTCCCAGCAGCTGTAGGAAAGTTGTTGGAACGTCACGCCCACTTTCAGAGGGACAAACTGAGGCTGTGGAGGGTCAGGCACTCGTCGGGGCTCCACAGACGGTAAATGGTGAAACGGAATGGGAATCGGGTGCCAGATGCCTTGCTTGGCCCCCTTCCTCCCTGTCAAGAGGCACCTGGTGACCAGACCGCACCCTCCCTTCCCTGGCTGGCCTCCAACCTGCTCGAGGAATGGGGACCAGCTGTGTGCAGGAGAGCTCGGGTCGGTGGGGAAGGACGCTCTGTATTTCATTTCACGGGGGCTTCGTGGCAGAAAGACCACAGGCCCCTCCCTCTCCCGCATCATCTTACCCATCGATGCCTCAGTTTCCTTCTCCGTAAACCAGGGGAGTGTGGGTGGTGATCTGAGGGGCCCACGCCCATGTCCGAATTCTAATGAAGTCCAGGTTCTTGGTGGTGGCCACGCGGGCGGCCGTTCCTCCCTCCGCGTGGGTGGGTGTGATGGGGACAGGGCCGCTGGGCTCACCCTGCAAGCAGAGCAAGGGACTTCTGTTCTCCTGTGTCAAGGGAGCTAGTTCCTCCATCTCTTAGGGAAAAAGACACACTGGAGCGAATTTGTTTCCCAGTTAACTCCTTACTGTCTGGTACCACCTAACAGGTTGCTGGGCCCTTAGGGAAGTGGCAGAGCCTGGAACAATCTCTAATAGGGAAGGTGAGGATTGGGGGGAGGAAGTTGAGGAAGAAGAAGAGGTTCAAGGCCTTGAGGTCCTGCTTGGTTTGAGGGCGTGTGTGCAATGGGCTCCAAAGGGGCCTCGGGACACTGAAGGTCCTTGAAGGGTTGGTGGGCGACGGACCGTGTCCACCCGTCATGTCTGTGTCTGGCCAGGAAAGGAGGGGAGGAGAAGACGGGAAACAAACACGTCTGAACATCTGCCGTTAATGAGGGGTCTGGAGTTTCTGAACCAAGGATCGGATTGGAAGGCCTGACAAGGAGACAAGATGTTGAACCCTGGGGAGAATCCAGGAGGCGAGGCCGCTGTGTCCGGCCGTACCTTGTAGCCCTCCAATGTGGACATTGTTTCTCCGTTTGGAGGAGAAGGAAGCTGAAGCTGGGAGTTGAGTGGATTCCTCGGGGGGCCACATAGCGAGTGAGAAGCGGGGGTGGGCTTCTTGTGACTGCCTCTCCAGGGTGGGGTGGGGGTGCCTTCAGGGGGGGACACAGCTATTACTTTTCTGAGTCCCAGACCTTTTAAATTCTTAGGGGACCTGGAGACTCCATGACTGTTCTCATTCTTTCTAGTTGTCTGTTCCCCTCTTCACTCCATGCTCTGCTCCCTTCCCACAGATCCCTCCTCTTCCCAAGCTCTGCCTTTCTTCTGGTCCCAGCTGCTGGTCTCAGGTGGATGAGAGAAGCCAGCTGTAGCTTTGGGGATTCTAGCGGATAGAGGAAATGAGTCTGCTTCCCCCCCATGCCCCTTCCCCCGAGCTTTGTTCTGCTGCCCCCCGATGTTGACTTAATCAGACGTGCCACCAGGCTGTGAGCGAGCTGCAGATGTCTGAGGGGTACTGGGGAGGGGTCACGGTCCTTTGGGTCATGTGTGTGCTGCAGTGAGTGTGCATGGGGGATGAGGGGACTATTGCCGTATGTGGGGATGTGTGCACATATTTGTACTTGTGTGTGTGTGCAGTGTATACACTCTTGTATAGAAACGCTTGCATGTGTCTTAAGCATAATGTGAGTGCACGTGTGGATCAATGTACACCAGCGGGATTAGGAGCAGAACTTGTAGGGTCCAGAGCAAAATGAAAATGCAGAGCCTTTTGTTAAAAAATTATTAAAAAGTTCAAGACAGGGGCCCCTGGGTGGCTCAGTCAGTTAAGCATCTGCCTTGGGCTCAGGCCATAACCTCAGGGTCCTTGGATCGAGCCCCCCCGCAGAGGGCTCCCTGCTCAGCGGGGAGCCCACTTCTCCCTCTCACCTTCTCCCTGCTCGTGCTTCCTCTCTTGCTGTCAAATAAATAAATGAAATATTAAAAAAAAAAAAGAAGTTCACGACAGAGACAGCGGAGCATTGTCAAGCGTGGGCCCTTCTGAGGGCTGGCTCCGTGTGACCGCACAGGTCTCAGGCCCATGACACTTGTCGTGTGTATGATCGTGTGCAACTTGCAAATGTGTATGTGTGTGCTGCTTGTGTGACACGTGTCAGTGTGTGGGGCACGCTCTCGGGCATGAAATCTGAGCCTTTCCCTCACCACCCCCAGGCCAGGCCCCTCGGCAGCTGCCGGTGTCTGTCAAAGGGAAGGTGTGTTTTATTTTTGGCGTTTTGGGCGCCTCTGCTGCCTGCTCCCATAGTGCACTGGGAGGCTTTTGTTTTAGCACTTTGTTGGAAGGGTGACAAACACTTCCCTCCACCTGCTGCCAGCGTGGCCCCACCAGAAACCACAGCTGGGGGTGGGGCAGCTTCCTCGGCCCCTCACCCATCCTCTCCGTACCCCTTCCAGGCATCAGCGAGCACGGAGCCCTGCCTGGCTGACCCCACCCAGATGAGGTACTGCAGCACCTCGGAGCTGGAAGCAATGGTAGAAATCATTTGGCCCAACTCCCCCATCTCCCAGTTAAGGAGCTGGAGGCCCAGAGAGGGAAAGCCGCTCGCCAGCGTTGCCCAGTATGTCTGGGGCAGAGCCAACACACTTGCCTCCCAGAGCCTGTAGCCCTGCAGGGCTGGCCTCTGAAGGAAGGCTGGGTGGGAAGCAGGGCCTGGAGGAGAGAAGGGGAGACCAAGCCTTCAAGGAGCAGCAAAGACCTGGTTGCTGCAGGCCATGGGGTCCCATCTCCCTGGTGGGTGTTTGTTATTTGATCCTCCCTCCTCCCAGGTCAGAGCTTTGTGTCCAGTCAGTCTTGTAAAATGTTGGCTGGTACATTTTGAGAATGTTGGCACAATGCCTGGCACAAAGTAGGGGCTCCATGCATATTTGGTAATGAATGAAGAGTATTTAGTTGGCTCGTGTAGTCGGATGGCAAGGACATGGGCTTTGGAGGCCAGCTAGAACTGGTCTAAATCACTTAGCAGATTGGCCATGGCATCGCTGTGTGTTGTGGCGAAGTTGCTTAACCTCTCTGAACCTCTGTTTTCCATCTGTAAAATGGGACTCTAGCAGGGTTGGTGTGAGGATGAAATGAATTAAGATGTGTCGCTCTGTATGGTATGGAGTACATAATACAATTGTGGTAAGGTTGTAGTTATTCTCCCTTACTGTGTCACCTCAGGGAAGTCACACAAACTTCCCATAAAGCTCAATGTCTTCACCTGTTGTCACGAGAATTCAGCAGCAGGTGCCATGCCCAGAACCGTCCCCAGCACATCATAGGTACTCGGTAAACGTGAGCCTGTCTCCTCCTAGGCGAGGTCTCTTCAACCCTGAGGCTCCGTGATTCCTGCAGTCCCTTCTGTGACAGCCCCCCGCACTGCTGTCACCCAGCCTCGGAGGTTCCTGGCGATGAAATCTCACCAGTTCCTGGCAGTCCACAGTGTCCCCGAGTCAGGGGCTAGAGAGACGTGGCTGGGGGCGGGGTAGCTGAGAAGGAGGCAGAGCAGGTGTAGCTCTTGGACAAAAATCCAAGTTCTGCCTTTGACAGGGCTTCCAGGTGAGTCCAGGCCCGTGTCCTGAACTGAAGATGAAGATGAAGGCAGAAGGGTGACTCCCTGAACCCTCCCCACCCCAGGCTCAGAGCTCCCATTGTTCTTCCCGCTCCCCTTCCCTGGACTCCCAGGGCCCGAGGCGGCCTGCCGCACCCCTTGGCAGCGGAGCGTCCCTGAAGGCAGGTGGCGGAAAGAGGTGTTAGTGCAGGCCAAAAGGCAGCGTCCAGGGAGTTAGCTACCGGGGACGAAGCCCAAGCTTCCGGGCAAGAGACAGAGCTGGTGCCACTGTGGGTGACCCCTGGCCCCTGACTTGGCCACAGAAAACACCTCCCGGGCCTGGGAAGAATGCAGCACTTGGCCTTCACATGCGACTGTGTTCCTGTTTCCGTTACTCGAGTACTGTTTGCACAAACCAGAAAAGATAAATGTGCGTGCAGTTCCGGGACTCCTTTTAAATGCTGGGAAAGGATTTGGGGCATTTCATCTGTGGCATCCTTGGAACTTCACGATGTCAGCTCTTCACTCGGAACAAACATGAACTCTGCTGCTCTCAGCAGGCTCTGACACAGGCACGAGAGGGCTCGGGGGCAAGATGTGTTTCTTCCCCGGGCCTCCAGTTAAGGGGATGGACGTCTGACCTCGGGACCTTGCGCCCCAGGAGGGAGTGGAGAGGGCCAGAACCCGGCAAGGCCCGCCCCCGCCCTGCTCACGCAGGCCCGCGTTTATTTACATGGAGACGAGAACCCAGAGGCCGCCCTGTGCTGTGTTTTCCGTGACACATGGAGTGAATTCCCTGGGGTTAGGGAACGACAGACAAGAATAAGGTAATATCCATCCTCCCAGTGAGGCGGGAGGGAGAGCAGTCTGAACAGGGTCCTGCGCATGTGTGTGCCCGCACGCGCGAGTGCACACGCACACAGACACACACACACAGACACACACACAGACACACACACAGACACACACACACACACGAGTCCATGGGAGCATTCACGGGTCCCCGTTTCTGATTTAGGAGGAGATCAGTTGAGACGTGTTAGACTAGAGCTGCTCTGGCTGGGCAAGGGGCTGTGTAGCCTTTTCTGCAGCAGGCCCCTTGTCTGTGTCTCTTTCTAGGCCCCCGACAAGACAAATGACAGAGCTGAGGGGTGGGGTGTGTGTGTGTGTGTGTGTGTGTGTGTGTGAGATGAGGCTTCTACTCCCTGGAGTGCCCCTCACACATCTGTTCTCACAGAGCAGAGGCTGGGAGGACTCCCTGGGTTGCTCTTTTGAGTTCAGGGAGAAGTAACCCCCTCTTTTACTCCCTGGGGTTTTTCTGGGGACTCAGACCAGGGAAACTGGGCCATTTCTAACCTCCTCCTGGCAAAGAAGGCCATGAGGCCCCCCCCCCCGTCTCTAAGACTAATACAGCCCCTTTCTCCCCACCTGTGATTGGTTCTATCCACTGACAATACTCCCCAAGTCGGGCCTCTAGCTGTTTCCCCTAGAATGCACCCCTGCCCCACCTTCCCCTCCTTCTGCTCCCCACTCAGAACCGCTCTCTCTGCTCTCCTCTCATTTGCCTAGACTCCCACCCCTGCCCCCAAAGGCCTGTTTCTTCTCCCTCCAACTATTTACCTTCAGTATAGAAATCAATCTGACTCTCAGAGAATATCCTTTCTTAAAAAAGATCAGTTACCTGAATTCCTTTAGGGCCTGCTGCCATATTTCTTTTCTTTGTACGTCATTCTCTTGGACTCAGTGGCAAGGACAGGGACTATTTATGGGGGCTAGGAGAGCTGCTCCTTAAGGGCCTGGCCACAGGACAGGAGGGACAGTGCTTGCCAAAGCAGAGCTACCTGGTCTGGGATAGGGGTGGCGTAGGCCGGGGTGGATGTGGAGGGGAGTGGAGGGGAGAGCAGGAGATCTGCAAGAAGAGCTCTGGTTGGAGCTCGGGAACCTGGGCTCAAGTTCTAGCATGGCCAAGAGCTCCTAAGAGACCTCACTTGAGTAATTTACCTCTCTGAGCCTCAGTTGACTTACCCGTACAATTGGTGGGAAGGACAGGCTGACTCATCTTCAGCCTGTCCTCCAGCTTGATTTCTAAGGTGTGGGGGGATGGAAATGGGGCTAAGGAATTGCATTTGGTTTTCTTGTGGTTAGCAACTTTTTTTTTTAAGCTACCATGTATTAAACATTTCTTAATGATTATCAACAATGCTTTCAGAGGATTTCTAAGCATTTGACATAAATGGATTTATTTGCTCCTCACAACAGTCCTGGGAGGTAGGTGCTATGATTTTCCCCATCACACACGATTAGGAAACTGAAACACAGAGAGACTAAGTAAGGAGCCCAAGGAGTGCAGCTGAGATTCAAACCAGGCAGTCTGGCTACAGAGCCTGTGCTCCTCATCACCACGTTCCACATTCCAGGCACCGTGCGAAATGTTTGCCAAATCCTCTCCATTTTGCAGTTGAGAAATCTGAGCCTCAGAGCAGTTGAGCAACAGTTGAAGGTCACACAGCTGGGAAGCAACAGAAATGAGGTTCCCAGTCAGCCTGGCTTCAGAGGTCCACTCTCCCCCAACCACTTCCCACAGTCCTGCCAGATCCTCAGGCCCCCAAAGCCAGTTTATCCAGTATCCTTCTATTGCAAAGTCTCTTTAAACAAGTCAGTTCCTCCTTCTGGGCCTCAGTTTCTCCATCAAGAGGTTGATTGCGGTGGACCAGCAGATCTTTGTGGTCCCTTGCAGTCCTGTGAACCCATGATTCTTGAGGCGTGGTGCTTCTGGCTGCAAGGGCAGATTTGGGCCCTGGGGTTGCAGGCTGGGGATGGAAAGAAGGGGGAAGCTGCAGGAGATGGGGAGGGGCTGTGCGGGCCATGAACCCAGGAAGGTGGGGCAGTTATATGAAGCAGATGAGAGACAGAGAGGGAGACAGAAGCCCTGGGTGCTGGGGCAGGGTGGGGGGGCTCCCCAGTGAGTTCGTTCCTTCTTCCGAGGGGTCCCCCAAAGTCCAGGGTAGGCCCATGAGAGCCCTGGGCAAGGGAGCAGGGGCCAGGCCAGCCATGAGCCAAGATAGAGCACTTGGGGGAATTAACATGGCTGGGGTTTTGTTGTCTTTGCAAATACTCGGAGATGTCCAGTTATTTTAGAAAAAATGTATTTGAAGCCAAGATGGCGTGTTTGTGAGGCTGGCCTGGCTTCCTGCTCATGAGTGTGCCTTCGAATTCCTCCCTGAGGAACTGAGGATCTGTTTCCTGCCTGTACCCTCATTAGGATGTACACACCAGTGGGCTCTATGCTCCTCACAGGGGCCCCACAGGCGCTCTGGGGTCCCCCCATGCCCCACACTTGTGCACACACACCATAGCTGCATGTTTTACTATTCAACACCGCCGTGGCAAGCACCGCTCCCTGCTGGCTGTGCCTGGCCTAGCTTCCTCTTCCCCAGGGTGTGCTGGCCAACAAGTCATGCCCAGTGCAGCCTGCCGAGGAGAGGAATGTCATGTGCTGAGGGCATTAGAGATCTGGCTGCATTAGCCAGGCAGGCTCTCTTCACTTTGGAAAATGGATGGCATCACCTTTGCCCGAGTGTCCCCTCCCCCTCCCCCACTGCCAGGCCCCCAGCTGTTGCTGTGCTGGGCCCTTCAGGTGCCTCCCTGTGCATCACAGCTTTGGGCTCACCTCCTCTCTGGCTTGGAGGAGTCAGGGCTCTGGGCAGGCCTCAGGGCTCCCAGGGACATGGATCTATGTGGAGGGCAGTGGCCGTTCCCCAATCCCTGCCCCTCCGTGATGGGTCACCGGACATCGGCTATTGCTGCGGCGTTGGTCTGTAGGGTGGGTCATGGATGAACCTGGCTTTCAAGCATCCAGCAAAGGGTGCAGCCTATCACATGGGTGACCCTCCTTAATCCAGCAGCCTCCTTAATCCACCATGCTGTGGTCTGCGTGCCCAGGGGGAGACCCTCCCTCTAAACACCACGCGGGGGGCTTGAAGGAACTGACAAAGGGTTATGGGCTCTAGTTCCAGACTGAGCAGGGACAGAGGAGCTGGCCAGGGAGTGAAGGTCGCTGAAAGTGACAAAGAGCCCCCAGCCGTTGAGGTTATAAGAACGACTTGGCTCTTTCCAAAGCTCAGCTCAGACTGTGTCTCTGGGTCACTGCTGGTGGCACAGGCTTGGATCCTCTCCCACGAGTTCTGGAAGGGCATTTGCGAGATGGGCCCCCTGTGGTTCTCCTCGCCCCTCTTTCAGCCTCCTGGGCCTGTGTCACTGGATGGGCTCAGAGCATAGCTTGGCAGGCCTCATGGCTTTGATCATCTCTGAGAAATGAAGGCCAGGGAGAGGAGAGAAGAGGGGGTGGTCAGGTGGGAAGTGGGGGCTTGCGAAACAGGAACATACCCATTTGCCATTTACCAGAAGTTTCCCCCCTTTCTTTTAAAGCTGCTGTTTCCGCAAGGGAAAACTTGTATTTGTCTGTGAGGAAACGGCGCTGTCTTAATGAACTGAAAGCAGGACAGGATGAGAGTTTGTTGTCCCCATGACTAAGGACAAAGACCAGCTCATTGGCCTTCGGCAGCCAGCACTGTCACCACCCCCTGGCCCCTAACCTCTCTCCCTGCCCTCTCCTCCATCGGCGCAGAGCTGAGACCCGAGAAGGGCTCGCCGCGCGTCATCCGCGCCCCAGAGTCCTGGCCCGGAGCGTGGCTTTGGCCGGGCAGAGGCAGCTGGCCTGGCCCGCAGGAAACACCACACCCCTCCCTGACGAGAGCCCGGGAGGGTGGCAGGCGCAGGGCAAGGGTGCTTTCGGGGAGGCCTGGAGCCTGCCATTCCGTGGCAGCTCCGATGACAGTGGAAAAAGAGATGGAGGGAGGAATTCAGAGACTTTGACCCACTGCCAAGCTGAGAAGTCATCCCCACCATCTCTGGTCTCAGAGACAAAGCCTTGTCTTCTGGAAGACCTCGCCTCAGCCCTCGAATCTCAGGGAGGATATCTCGCTAGGCCAGAAGGAGTTTCATTCAGAGGCCTTGCCGGGCCCCCTCCACCGGTCTGCCCGTCACCAGCTCTCCCTCCACTCCAAGTGCCGACTGTTTCCCAACTTCCACTCTTGGTTCTTGGTCTGGGGGACAACAGCCTTGGGTTTGGAGTGTTGCAGGATTTGGCGTAGCTCACGGGTCACAAAGCTTTGCAACCTGGGTGGAGGTAGCTAGGGCCAGGGCGTCCGGGCTGCCGCGCGGGCTCTCCCCACGAGATAGAGCGTCACGCCCGGGACTGCCTTTCCCTCTGCAGCTTTCGGAGCCTGAGTCCTCCGCTGCCGGGCCTTGGGGCCCTGGGAGAGGTCCCTCTAGTCCCGGTGGAGGCGCCTCCTACGGGGAGAAGGTGGTGGTGGTTTCGGCTTCCACGCTCATGGAGGAGCGGCGGGTGTGGCGGCAGGAAGACCACTGGCGGAGCCGCTCCTGGCTCAGGCAGCCCAAGTCCTTGAAGAGCTTGAAGAGGTCGTTTCTGAATTTGACACCAATGAAGGCATACAAGAAAGGGTTGACACAGCAGCGCACGCAGGCCAGGCTGTAGGTGACGTCATAGGCAATGTTGAGCTGCTTGCTGAGCTCACAGCTGCCGCTGCCCGTGATATTGAAGTTGGCCACCGTCTGGGCCAGGACCACCCCATTGTAGGGCAGCTGGAAGGCGATGAAAACCACGACCACAGCAATGATGACCTTGATGGCCTTGTTGCGCTCGAAGTTGCGGGCCTGGAGCAGGGTGCGGATGATGACGAGGTAGCAGAAGCTCATGGCCCCCAGGGGGATCAGAAAGCCCACCACCATCTGGGCCACCTGGATGGTGATCAGGTCTTCCACGTGCTCGGTGACGAGGGAGCACCGCAGGGCTTGCTCGCTGCTGCTTTTCTGGAGGCCGCTGTACAGCAGCTCTGGGGTGGACAGCACCATGGCCAGCATCCAGATGCCCACGCAGGACAGCTTGCTGATGAGAAGGACGCGGGCACGGTGGCGATGGGCCGAGACGGCCTGGACAATGGCCACGTAGCGGTCGATGCTGATGCAAAGGAGCAGCAGCATGCCGCTGAAGAAACTTATCTTGTAGATGCCGAAGATGACCTTGCAAACGTGCACGCCGAAGATCCAGGACTTGGCCGCGCTGTAGGCCCAGAAGGGAAGGGTCAGGAGGAAGAGGATGTCCGCCATGGCCAAGTTGAGCAGGTAGGTGTCGGTCATGGTCTTGAGCCTCTTGAAATAGATGTAGGTCAGCACGACCAGCCCGTTGCCCAGCAGGCCCATGAAGCAAATGATGGTATACATGACTGGCAGGAACCAGGCTTTAAAGTTCCGCACATCTTTCTTGAAGCATACAGACTCGTAAAGGGTGTAGTCCACCGTGGTATTGTCTCCGATGTAATCATCCGTGACCTCATCTTGGCACAGGCACACCTGCGGGGGAGGGAACAGAGCAACGTGATCCAGCTTAGCCAAGTGGGATCCAGCTCAGCTCAGCTAACCTTGCTGCTCCAGGGTTGCCCAGAGCAGTGGTTTCAATGTGTGGTCTCCATGAGGGGCATCACCCGCATCGCCTGCGATTCTCGGATCCCACCTGAGACCTACGGACCAGAATCTCGGGGTGGGGGAGGGCCCTGGGATCTGTTTTTCTAAACTTCCCATGTAGTTCTTTGACTTGAAACCGGTGCTTCCCAATTTTTAACATGCATATGAATTATGCATGTTAAAAGGTCTTGTCAAAATGCACGTTCCGATAGAAAAGACTGGGACCTGAGAGTCTGCACTTCTAGTAAGTGGCAAGGGTCTGTTCTCGCCAACTCAGAGACACTCAACATTACGTGCCCCGACGGTGGGCTGGAACTCATCTGGGCTTTGAGGTCACATGAGCCTTGGGCCACACTTTATCTCTGAACCTCGGTTTCCTCATCTGTGAGATGGGGACCACTACAATCTCCCTCACATGGCTGTGGTGAGGTGCTTCACCTCGGTTCTTGCACCCGGAAACTCCAGGAGAGTTGGAATGTGTGTCTGTCATCTTGAGCCTCCTTTTAGAATCTGCTAGAAAGAGTTTTCCAGGGAGCCTACAAAATACTTCAGCTTTTGAGGGAAAATCCACATCGGGGTTCAGGTTGAGGAGGGCCTGGAGCCAGAAGGCAGATGCTCTGTTAAGAAGCCTTGAAACCCTGGTTTGGGGTGAGATGCTGTGACTCTGGGTGGTGAGTGACTTGCAGAATTGTACCAATCCCTGGGGCCCGAGGCACGGTGCCCGGTGCCCAAGTGCACTGAACTGCACCGCTATGACTCGGGTGGAGGGTGTCCCGCTGGGCCACTGCCTCCTCAGCTGTGACGGAGTTGTCCCTGCATCCCTGGGGAAGAGCATGGGGCCTTGTCATCTCCCACTCTCCCTCTGCACGCCCACCCTCTCCCCCTACTGTCTCTCTCTTCCTCCCAGTCTCTTCCCGCAGATCCCTTTCAGCTGGGCTGAGCTGTTCAGGGCCTTTTTTCTTTTTTTTTTTTTAGCCCTTCTGTGGGGCAGGGTGAAGGTTCAGCAGCCTGCTGTGATTTTATCAATGAAGGAGGGCACGTGGCCCTGAGCCCCTGTGCACAGTGGCGGCTGAGCCTCTGTAGGCTGGCAGCTGGGCTGCAAGGCTGCTGGAGGCAGCTCACGGCCCCTCCTCTGGGAACTGGGCTCTGGGCAGCTCACCGTAATGGGTTTTCATGCACCTGGGGAGCTGGAGGGATTTTAGAGACAGGAAAGGGAGGTTTTTGGAGAACTTTGCTCAAGGTCACAGAGCCGGAGTGGAAGCCAGTTTCTTCCCCACATCCTGTCTCTGTCTTTCTCACTTCCAAATTCTGAATTTATCACTGTCACAGAACAAGGACAAAATAACATCCAGGAGCCTTTTCTCTGGGCACTGGTATCTTGAGAAAAGTCAGCCGCACCACCCTTTTCCCTCATCTGGGCATGACTGCAACCTGGGAGTCCTGAAGAGGCTGGCTGCTCTTGGCCACCCGTGGTACATCCCAGGGTTTTAAGTCTGGGGTCCCCGGACATAAAGGGGGTACACCCAGCCTCTATAAAGAGCGCTCCCCACCAGCCTGTTCTGCCTTCTTTTTCCACCCTTTACTACTTCCGGACTCTGGGCCACTAGGCACTATGCCTCTGCAGCCCACAGCCCCGCCACATCCTGCCCCATCTGAGCCGCCCCCATTCCCCCAAGTAAAGAGAAGAATGAGCCTCAGCTGTCCCTCATCCCCTCCCCAACCTTCCAGCCTCCACTTCTAGCAATACAGCCCCTCCCAAGTCCTGAAACGGGAAGAAAGAGGGGAGGGAGTGCTGATGGGGAAGGGGGCCAGGCTGTGGGCTGCCGCCCAAGCTCCGGGGGGCCTCTGGGATGGGGTTTTGGAAACAGTGCCCAGCTTGGGGCCTGCCTCTGGCCGGAGCTCCTGGAAAGCTGCCCCTCTGGCCTCCAGACTTGGGGAAAAGCCAAATTCTGAAGGACTGCCTCTCCAGTTCTGGCCTTGGCCTCTACTCCCCCTCCAAAGAGCTCCCACCCCCAACCAATGGAAGAGAGTAGACTGAGTTACAGTTTCTTCTAACTCCAGTGCTTGGTGGGGCCAGCTTTCCTGTCTGCATTTCTGGGACTGAGAAGCAGAACAGTGTAAACTGGGGGACTTTGGTCCTGCAGAGTTTGGGGCCCTATAAAGTATGGGCACCGCCCCCCCCTGCAGTGTCCTGGGCCCCATGCTTTCTTCCCTTCCCACTAAGTGGGGCTCAAATGGGCCTCTTCATTTCACAGAAGGGACTGGGGCCTCCAGGGGAGGCTTTGGCCGGATACCAGGGGCGGGAGAGACAGCTTTGGGGTAATAGGATAGTAACCAGGCCGCCAGACCACGTGTTCTCTCAACTCATGTATGAAGTTTTGCTCACACAGCTGTGCACACACATGTACAGACTCGAGGAACCTCGTAGCCCTTGCTTTGTGCCGTTCCCCTCCACAGACTCAGACAGAGCCCACATTTCTGTATCCCGGATGGGGATGGTGGAAGTGGGGTGGGGGAGAGAGTGGTATCTTATTTCCCCCTGTGTTTTAATTTAAATGGCGTCAAGGACGTTCAGAGACCACATGTAGCTTTGTAGGGTCACTAAGCAGATGCAAAGGGGCAGCCATCAGCTTAAGGAACGGCGGGTGGGTTTGTGTCTGGGTCTCTTTCCTTCCAGCAAGTGCCCCTGTCCTCCACCAGGACCTTAGGGTTGGGAAAGGGTGGGCTTGGGGAGGGGGTGTGGTGGAGGGAACAGAGCTTTTGTTGGGCACAGATCTCACCTGGAAAATGACAAGGAGAGCCACCACCAGCAGGCTTTTCATTGGTTTCCCTGCAGGACACAAGGTGAGAAAATTATTGCTTGGCAGGTGCAGCTTTGTTAGGAAAGAAAGCCTCAGGGAGGGGTGGGGGCACTGTTGGGAACTTTCCTCACAAGCCCTAGGCACCACGTTTGCTTGAAACATCAGAACCAGATTGTGCCTTGAAGCACCTGGCTGGGGGCCCAGCCTTGCTTGCCCTCACCTCCTCTTCCTCCACTCCAATGTCCTGGAAAGGAGTGGGATCAGAATGCAGGGCAGCCTCCCTCCCCACCCCCTTCTTGGCTCTTCAGGGCATCTTCTGGAGTTGGAAAGCTCACCCTGGCCCACACTACCCCTCAAGGCTGAATCTGGACTGACCCTGACTCCTGGGTCTGAGTGGCCCCTCCCACCCCAGGTTGTGTGGGAAGCAAGGCCTTGAGGGGGGTGATGGTAACAGTGTGTGTGTGTGTGTGTGTGTGTGTGTGTGTGTGTGTGTGTGTGAGTCCTGCACTGCTCCTTGCCAGTAACGATTGGGGAACATCTTTCCTGCATCTGGGTGAGTGGGCAGCCCCATCTGCAGCCCGAGTGTCCTCTGAGGGAGGCCAGCTGAGCAGATAGGCTGATGCCACAGGGCTAGGTGGAGGAGTGAGGTTATTTCCTGGCATTTCCAAGATGGGAGACTGCTTCGGGGACCCATCTGCTCCCCATAGCCCCTCATTCAACTGACATTCATTCAGGCCAACTGGCCTACTCCCTCAGCGGGTCTGTGGAGCAGGGACCTCTTCCCTTTTACCCAGGGCAGGTCCAGAATCAAGAAGGGATCCCGGAATTGTGTGTTGATGAGTGAATGAATGAATGAGTGATGGAATGAATGTCTTACTTCTCCTTCTTCCGGGGGAGAGAGCACCAGGGGGGCCTGTGGGGACACAGTCCTAGGACAGTATGGTGTGATAGAGACTCTTCTCTGAGGTAACTACTTTTTTTGCTTGACTGAAGTGTGTGTGTATGTTTGCTCTGTAATTGTTTCCAATCTGGGGCCTTGCGAGATATGGGAAAAGGGAAGACACTCAGCTATGGGAGGGGACCCTGTCCGGCCTGCGCAGAGCAGGGTCAGAAGCTGGGTACATTCTGGAAGTCAGGAGGCTCTCTTGAATCTAAGCAGCAGGTTGAGACCCCAGGTTAGCACAGGCCTGGTGTGCTGCGAACAAGGGTGGGCACTTGGATGCTCAGTTCTGCTTTGTGGCTGAGCTGAGGGCTGGAGTGGGAACTTCTTTCCTCTGAGGGCTGAGCAGGGAGGACAGTGCACAGGGTAATTTATGTAGCAGTCTTATCTCACCTAACTGTCCGGGAACACCCGGAGGGCAGCAGTTCTGCTTTCCGACCTTTGTAGCCCCCTCCCTGTAACCTGACCCTCAGCCTCCCAGCCAGGGCCTGGCCCACAGCATCATCAGTAACTGGGACGCCACGGGTGAATGCCAAGGCAGGACTCGCGGGTCGGTCTCAACAGGGTCAGGGTCCAGTCTCAACAGGGACAGGGAAATGCTTGGGACTCCGCTTCAGGAACTTTCTGGAAGCTGGGGGCCCTCCTCCTGCAAGCAAGGGGTTCTGCTTTCCACGAGGGAGCAGATTGCCGGTGATTCTCTGTCCTTGGCTACATCGCCACCTGCTGGAATCCTCTCTGCATGACACCCAATTTACTGCGCGCTCTAGGTGGAGTACCTAAGGTGGGGGATTCTGGACTTGGGGGTCCCTGGCCAAGGAGGAAGAGCTTCAGGCCACATAAATAAATAGGTATTTCTCCCACCTCAAGCAAGTTATACTGCACACTGCTAGACACGTCTTTCTGAGGCAGCGCTCTGATGCCAGCCCCCACCAGGCCTCCTAAGTCCTGAGGGCCTTTCCATCCAGCTCTAAGGAGGAAGGCCGTGAAGCTTAGTATGGCAGTCGAGCCCCTCACTGTCTACCTGCACCTGCCTTCCTGGTTGTGTCTTCTCTTTCTGAGGACAGGCTTCCACTGCCCCATTGTCCCCGGCTTGCCCCTGAGTATCTACAGTCCTGGGTAGGCATAGAGGATTGTACAACATCCTAGCTCCCCTCTCCCATCCCCCTTCTTGCTGAATTACCGTGGGAGGCCGCCCTCAAACCTACATCTCTATCTTCAACACGCTTTTGTCAGGGTCCAACACACCGCCCATCCTCCACTGACTCATCTTGGTGTGAAGTGCTCGAGGTTTCTTTAAACAGGCACAAATCTTTCGTTACTCTAGAGAAAGCCCACTTTGACTGTCAGTGAGAACTGAGAAACCTCAAAGTTTTGATAAGTCACAACGGGTAGATACAAGGAGTAAGAACTGTTTCTATTTCACTCCATCAACCCCTTCCCCTGGGCCCCGTTCCATTCCTTTGCCCCTGATGGAGGGGAGGGGATAGTAGATCCTGTGTAGATGATTTCTCATTCCAGGTGTATTGGAAACAATGGATGAACAAGGATTTGTAGAACCAAAACAGGCTGTTTTCAAGAAAGGTAACCAAATGGGAATTTAGGGGAACTCTGGTGTGTGGCAGGAGCCTGGTCAGCGGCCATGAGTCAGATCATTTCTGTCTGTTACAGAGTCATAAAGCAACAGGCCTTGGGGAGCAGCTAGGGTGAGGCCACTGAAGTTGGGAATCTCAGGGGTTGAGAAGTGGATGACTTATACATTGGGTATTTTCTGAGTTCTTGAGTTTCTAGTAATAATCATAATGAAAAGAAAATTCCCTAGAACTCCAACCTGAGCCCCCAGCAAGGGAAACCGCTTTCCTGTCTGGGAGGAGGGGATTGCTGGTTGGTTGCTCTCCCAAATCCCAAACTTTCATCCCCACATTTTCCAGGCCCTCTAGGGAATCATGGCTGCCCATTTAGCTGGCCCCAAAAGCTGCCCCAAAGTTTTTCTGCTCTGGAATTCCACACCTGCCATCACAACTTTTTTAGGGGGGGGCTGAAGAGAGGGGAAGGGAAGAAGCAGGGGAGCGGTAAGGAAATTTGAAGAGAAGGTGAGCAGCCTGGGGGCCCCTCTTTCAGAACCTTGCAGTCCCTGTGATACCAACTGCTTTACCCAGTGATATAATTCAAATTCACTGAGCTCTCAGTATGCACCAAATCGTTCCATGTATGATCATTGTCATCATCACAAAAGCCTCGAGGTAGGTACTACTATAATTCCCATCTAGGACTGAGGAATCTGAGGCACAGTGAGATTTCCCAGAGTCACACCGTTGGCTAATAGTGGAGCTGGTCTTTGAGTCCTTCAGTCTCCAGAAACCACACTCCTAACCTGTCTTTTGTGTTGCCTCTTAGTCTTTGTGTATCTCTCCCTCATAACATCCTGTGAGCGATGCCTTGTGATTCTCATGCTATTTCAAAAAATAGAGGCCCAGAGAGGGTAAGCCACTTGCGTGGGGTCACACAGCTGCTAAGAGATGGATCTGAGATTTGACTGGAACTCTCACTACTGTGTCACCTTACATTTCTGATGAGTCCTGTGTATAGGGACCTCTGTGGAGCATGACGAAGAGTCCTCACTTTCCTACATCCCATAGGTCATCCAGCTGTTACTTCTGTCCCCTAACATCTCAGAACAGGCCCCACCTCTGTCCTGACATAAGACATTCAGAGCTCCTTCTGAAATGTAGCTCATATCCTTAACTCACTGGACTGAAAAAGAAAAATCTTCACTGGCTCCCCATTGCTTTCAGGACAGCTCCCTCAGCAGTGCCACACAAAATCTTGAAGACTGGTCCTTCCTGTGCCTCTTGCTTCCCTTCTTACCTTCCTGCTTGGCATGGCCACATTCTTTACAGCCCCTTCCACTTGCTCCTACCTTGTTTCTGTTAGCTTTTGTCGGAGCTGACTGTCGGGGAGTCCACAGACTGAGCCCCAGGAGGTTCTGCTTGGCTGCATTGGATTTGAAAAAATTGCATCTGGATGACTTTAGGTGGGGCTTGTCTCCTCTGGTTCACTCTGCTCCCCTCCACTTACTACATCTTATGCCTCATTTGCCTTGTTGGCCCCTGCTGGAAATCGAGTCTGCTCTCCTGCCACCTCCTGCCTCCCTTGCTCCTCCTTGTCTGGTTTGAAAACTTGGACACACCTTTCAAAACCCAACTTAAGGGGGCCTGGGTGGCTCAGTGGGTTAAGCCTCTGCCTTCAGCTCAGGTCATGATCCCAGGGTCCTGGGATCGAGCCCCAAATTGGGCTCTCTGCTCAGTGGAGAGCCTGCTTCCCACCCCCACCCCCGCCTGCCTCTCCGCCTACTTGTGATCTCTCTCTCTATCAAATAAATAAATAAAATCTTGAAAAAAACAAAAACAAAAACAAACCCAACTTAAATGCTCCTCTGACCCATGTTCCATGTTCACTGCTTTTCTTTGAGCTTCCCACGTGCCTCACTGTTACCCCATCAGCACTATGTCTCCCTCTGTCTCAGTAGCTTATTGACCTGTGTGACTCTCTCCCCACAAGGCTGGTCAGGCCCTAATTCCCGCATCAATGAGAATTGACCGGAAGAAGGTACCAAAGTGGAGAGATTTTTCCAACAGCCCCCAGAGGTTGTAGCACTCGCCTCCTCCCCAGCCGTGCTCCCAGGGCCCAGGCTTTGGCCCTGCATTCCTTCAGCTTCCCTCTGCCACCACTTCAGGCCAAGCCATGAGACATAAGTCTCACAGGCTCCTTTTCTTCTTTTCTCTGTTTTGGAGAATTCTGAGGTCTTAAGACTCCTCTCTCAAAGGTGGGGAGGGCGCCTGGGGCTGCTCATTCAAATCATGAAAGGGACCAGACCAGCTCAGCCCAGCTTTCAGCTTTGGTGTTTTCATTTTGTGTAACAGAAACTCTGCCTCTTCACCCACCTCTCGCTCCCTGCTGGGCAGACAAGAGAGAAAAACAATTCGTTCGTTCATGACCCATCCGCCCTACCAACGGCCCCGAGTCCGTTCTGAGCAAAGCTTCCCTCAGTGGCTTCCCTTCCTACCAGTATTTCAGGCTTGGTCGTTGGGGCTCTCTCTCTCGAGTTGAGTGAAGCAGGCGAGGACATCCCTTTCTCCTAAACCAGAGGTTGCCCTCCCTCCCCGCATCAAAGCCTGTGAGGCTAGCACCCCAAACCTAGGTCTGGGGAAAGACCCTCAGTGGTGGCCCGGAGCTGGTTCTCAGAGGCCCGGGGAGCCAGGGTGCTCGGCCCTCCCTGACTCTCTGTTCAGTCATTTCAGGCCTTGAATTAGTCTCGGGCTTGAAATCAACCGTGGCGGGAGAATTTACACTATAGAAATTGCCAAGAACTAACAATCAGCGCCCCTCCCTCTCTGGGGGAGCAGGTTTTCCAACATTTCCCACCACCCCATGGGGACACACAGTGGTCACAGAGGTCTCCCTCACGGAGGCCACACAGAGAGTCAGGAACGAGTCCTCAGTAGGTGATGGCCTGGGTTCTGTGACTGTGGTAAGTGGGGTGGGGGTCTGGGGAGTGGGATTGGGGAGCAGGCTGCTGGGAGGAGAGGGTGTTGGAAGAGATTTTTAAAAGCTAAAATCAACTCAGAGTCGATGATATCATTCATTCATTCATTCATTCATTCATTCATTCCACAAACTTTCTGCTCATTCATTCATTCCACAAACTTTCTGCTCACACCCCCAGAGCATCTGAGATGGAGATGCAAGGATTAGGAGCCACATTCCAGGCATTCCAGTGGTGGGTTGAATGGCTACTTTAATGTATTTACAGCGGATCACTGGGTCCGCCAGGGGTTCTGGGTAGGCTGGGGTGGGTGGGTGGGGGTGTAGGCAGAGTAAAGGCAAGAGGCTGTGGTGTGGTGGGAGGAGTGTGAGGACAGCACAGGGCGCACCAGTGAACCTTCACTTTTTAAAGGCAACCTCTTGCGGCTTTGAGGCCGCCGTGGTGCTTTGCTTGCTGGTGAGAATGAACCATCCAGGAACTTGGCCTTTGTAGCCTCAGCCGGGTCTGACTTCATAGCTGAGATTTACACATGGGGTGTCTGGAGCTGGACGTACCTCTCACAACCCTCACCGAGCTTCTTTTGTAATCCCTCTTGTTAAGACTGAGGTTAGAGCAGAGAACAGGCTTTTTAAAGGGAAGAGTCATCGGCCAGGGCAGAAAATATGAAGAAGTGAGGCAGGGGCCGTGCTGGAGGCCTAGGCTATGACCTCTCCAGACTGAGTGCCCATTGCTGTCCCATTTCTGTGGCCCACTCAGCCTTGAATCTGCAAGCAGCAGCAGCAAAGCCAGAGGGATGTGGAGCCTGCTTGCGTTTGCATTGCCCTGTGCCGCGGGCACAAGGCAGCACCTTCCCTTTGCTCCTAAGAGCATGGAGCTTCTGATCCCGGCTCAGCAGGCGAGAAAGGTGGAAAGCAGAGGGAGGACGAGGAGTGGAGGGCTGGGAGCCCTTCGAGGACATTTCCCCTGATGAAACAGGTCCCAGGGACCCTCACCCATCGCCCCAAGCTAAGGTGAAGACAGGCGCTGTCCAGATCACCACCCACCCCAGCCCTGCAGTCTTCTCCAGTCCCTGCTATTCTAGAAAAACACCACCTCACCACCCCCACCGCCCCCTTTCTTTCCTGGTGCCAGTGGTGACCCCTTCCCCCAGGTCTGAGAGGTGTATCCGTTGTACCTGGGAGAACAGGGTGGCCGATTGCCACCAAAGCAGACCCTGATTTCTTGGGAGGCTCCCCTGTGCTTTCCATCCCCCTCCTCCACCTCCATTCCACAGAGTCAGGCTGGATGTCAGAGTGACCCAGTGCTGCTCTTTCCCACGCGGGGGGCTCACTCACCCAGGTCCATGACACTCTCTGGGCAGCTGAAACCACACAGGAAGGCTGTGCCGGGTCTTGAGCTCCCACTGTCTGGGGAGGAAGTGCTTTTAAGTTGTGAGAGGAGCCACCCTCTTCTCTGCCCCTCCTACCCCAGCTCCTTCCTCCAATCCGACCTCAACTATGGCCCCTGCGGTGCCTTCTAGAATCAAGGGGTATAAGAAGGTGACAGTGACAGCCCACTCACTGGTCATAGGATCATGAATCATCAGGTTATTTATGTTAAAAAAGCCCCCTATGTAGCCCCGAAGACAAGGATCCAAGCCCAAGGCAGGAGAATATGGGCCACTTACTGATTTGACACACATTTAAGCCTGAATACCACGGGCAAGGGAGTCATAATGAGGGATTATCTCCGTCTTTCCCTTGCCTGGCTCAGTGTCACAGAAAACTACATTTCTCAAACTACTTTGCCCTCCAGCTTCTTGGTTAGGTTTGGCCAATGGGAGGCACTGACAGATGATGGAAGGTAGAGAAGGGTTATGTTGGAATGTTTCTGACAGCTTTACTGAGATATAACTCACATTTATATATATAAAATTCACCCTTTTAAAGCGTACCAGTCAATGGTTTTGTATATTCACAGAGTTGTGCGACCATTACCACCATCAATTTTAGAAGATTTTTTTTTATCACCTCCCCCTATTCATTAGCAATGACACCCTATCTCCCCTCCAGCCCTGCCCCCAGCCCCTGCTCACCGCCACCAATCTTTCTATCTCTACAGATTTGCCTTTTGTGGACACTTCACATCAATAGATTTATATATGTGGCCTTTACATCTGGCTTCTTTCACTTAGCATCATGTTTTAAAGGTTCATCCATGTTATAGGTTAAACCACGTCTCATATCCTCATTGCTTTTCATGGCCCAGTAATATTCCATTGTATGGACATACCACATTGGTTTATCCATTACCAGTTCAACATTTGGATGGTTTCTACTTTTTGGCTCTTATGAATAATGCTGCTATGAACAGTCATGTACAAATTTTTGTGTGGACAAATATTTTTATTTCTCCTTGGGTATGTACCTAGGAGTGGAATTGCTGAGTCATATGGCTATTCCATGTTTTTCTTTTTTTTTTAAAGATTTTATTTATTTATTTGACACACAGAGAGAGATTACAAGTAGGCAGAGAGGCAGGCAGAGAGAGACAAGGAAGCAGGCTCCCCTCTGAGCAGGGAACCCGATTCGGGCCTCGATCCCAGGACCCTGAGATCATGACCTGAGCCGAAAACAGAGGCTTTAACCCACTGAGCCACCCAGGTGCCCGGCAATTCCATGTTTAAGTTTTTTTAAAGATCTATGTATTCAGGGCACCTGGGTGGCTCAGTGGTTTAAAGCCTCTGCCTTCGGCTCAGGTCATGATCTCAGGGTCCTGGGATCGAGGCCCGAATCGGGCTCCCTGCTCAGCGGGGAGCCTGCTTCCTTCTCTCTCTCTGCCTGCCTCTCTGCCTACTTGTAATCTCTCTCTGTGTGTCAAATAAATAAATAAAAAAACTTAAAAAAAGATTTATTTACTTATGTGAGAGAGATCATATGCAAGGGTGGAGGGGAGGGACAGTGGCAGAGGGGGAGAGAGAATCACAAGTAGACTCCATATGCTAAGCGCAGAGCCCAGCATAGGGCTTTATCTCATGACCCTGAGATCATGACCTGAGTTGAAATCAAGAGTTAGATGCTTAACTGACTGAGCCACCCAGGTGCCCCCATGTTTAACATTTTGTCAACTATTTCCCAAAGTGACCTCATGATTTTACATTCTCATATGCAGTATATGAAGGTTCCACATATGGTTCAATATAGGAAGGATCCTTGACAAAACCTGTTATTGTCTTTTTGATTCTAGTCTTCTGGTGGTTATGAGATGGTATCTCATTGTGGTTTTGATTTGCATTACCCTAATGATGTTGAGCACATTTTTATGTGCTTATTGACCATTTCTATATTTTCTTTGGAGAAACATCTATTTAAATCATTTGCCTTGGGCGTCTGGGTGGCTCAGTTGGTTAAGCATCTGCCTTCGGCTCAGGTTGTGATCCTGGAGTCCTGGGATCGAGTCCCACATCGAGCTACTTGCTCGCAGGGAGTCTGCTTCTCCCTCTGCCCTTCATCCCAGTCGTGCTCTCTCTCACTCTCTCTCTCAAATAATAAAAATAAATAAAATCTTTAAACATAGATAAATAAATCATTTGCCCATTTTTAAATAGGGTTATTTATTTTTTATTGTGAGTTGTTAAGAGTTCCTTATCTGTTCTAGATACAAGTCCCTTATCAGATACAGTCCTTGTAAATATTCCATTCTGTGGAATATCTTTTCACCTTCTTGATGGTGAATATCTTTTCACCTTCTTTGAAGCATACAACTTTAAAATTTTAGGGCCCAATTCACTTATTTTCTTTCATCACTTATGCTTTTGGCATTCTATCTAAAAATCCATTGCCTAATTCAAGTTCAAAAGGTTTTAATTAATTCCCATGTTTTCTTCTGAGAGTTTTCTTCTTCTAGTTTTGACATTTAGCTCTGATCCATTTTGAGTTAATTTCTAGTATCATGTTGCGTTCTATTCCCAGTATGTTGGAGTTTGTTAAATGCTTTTTCTGTGTCCACTTTTGTTTTCTTTGTCCTTTGTTCTATTANTAAAAAAAAAAAAAATTTAAAAAAAAATAAAAATCCATTGCCTAATTCAAGTTCAAAAGGTTTTAATTAATTCCCATGTTTTCTTCTGAGAGTTTTCTTCTTCTAGTTTTGACATTTAGCTCTGATCCATTTTGAGTTAATTTCTAGTATCATGTTGCGTTCTATTCCCAGTATGTTGGAGTTTGTTAAATGCTTTTTCTGTGTCCACTTTTGTTTTCTTTGTCCTTTGTTCTATTAAATATGGAAAACATGTAGATTGAGTTTTACATGTTGAGCCAACCTTGAATTCCTGGGATAAATCACTGGGTCATGGTGTATAATCTTTTTTTTATATGTTGTTGGATTGGGGTGTTAATATTTTTTTGAGTATTTTTGCTTCTATATTTACAAGTGATAACGGTCTCTAGTTTTATTTTTTAACTTTTTGAAAAAGATTTTAGTTATCTATTTGAGAGACAGAGTGTGTGCATGAGTCGGGGGAGGTAAGAGAGAGAAGCAGACTCCCGGCTGAGCCCTGGGATCATGACCTGAGCCAAAGGCAGCTGCTTAACTGACTGAGCCACCCAGGCGCCCCGGTAGGTTTATTTTCTTGTGACGTCTTTGTGTGGTTTGGGTATCAGGGTAAGTGTAATTAAAGATCTATCAATTTTGTAAATCTTTTCAACAGACTAATTTTTGGTTTTATTGATTTTCCTTACTTTTTCCTATTCTCTATTTCATTTGGCTCCATTCTTATTTTTATTGTTTCTTTCCTTCTGTTTGATTCAGGTTTACTTTGGTCTTTTTTTTTTTCTTCCTGATTTCTTAAGGTGAAAGGTTAGGTTCTTTATATGAGATCTTTTTTTTCCCCTAATATAGGCATTTATAGCTATTAATTTCCAAATACTCACTTAGCTGCAACCCATAGGTGTTGGTATATTGTGTTTTCTTTTCATTCATCTCAAAATATTTTCTAATTTCCCTTGTGAGTTCTTTGGCCCATTGATTATTTAAGAGTATGCTGTTTCATTTCCATGTACCTGTGGATTCTTAAAATTTCCTTCTGTTACTGATTGTGGTCAGAGACTATAATTTGTATGATCTCAATTCTTTCACATTTCTTAAGATTCATTTTATACCCTAACATGAGGTCCATTTGGGAGAATGTTCCATGTGCACCTGGGAAGAATATGTATTCTGCTCTTGTTAGGGGAAGTAGTCTGGTCCAGTCTGTCAGGTCCAGCTGATTTATAATGTTGTTCAGTGCTCGCTTTGGCAGCACAGATATAGTGTTGTTCAAATTTTCTGTTTCCTTATTGATCGACTGCCTGGTTGTTTTACCCATTATTTAAAGGAGGATATTGAAGTCTCCAACCAGGATTGTTGAATTGTGTATTTCTCCCTTTAATTCTGTCAGTGTTTGCTTCTTGTGTCTTTGGGCTCTCTTTTTTTAGGTGCATGTATGTTTATTTGTTATGTCTTCTTGATGGACTGACCCTTTTATCATTATAAAATGTTCTTTGTCTCTATAATCAATTTTTGTCTTAAAGTCTATTTTGTCTGATATTAGCATAGCCTTTTGAACTCTTCTTTGGGTGTTGTTTGCACGGTCTAGCTTTTTCCATCCCTAGGACGTTTCCTTCTCTGCTCCCAGAAGCATCCCCAGCAGTGGCTCCCTGTCTGTGATCCCAGAGTCTGTCAGCCAGCCCCTGCCTCTGTGGGGCCAGCACCTGAGGAGTACCCCCACCAGGCTCCAGCTCCTGCCCTAGTTTCTGGGCTCTGGTAATACTACTTTCTCCCTATGTCCCTCCAGCTCTGGGGATACTGGTAACTTCCTGCAGTTATTAATCTCTGGGTGGCCTCACCATGCCCTGTTTGACTTCTCAGCTCTTCCATCATCTGGATAACTGACTCCCTATATTAAATTGCTTTTGTTTCACATACCTAGAGTGGCTCTTGTTTGCTTCAGCCATGACTGATACAAGGTGATTCCTGTCCCCAAAGAGTTGAAGGTGCAGAAGAAATTAAGGTTAGATTATACCCCTGTTCCCTACAGTTATGACCAAGACCAAGCATGACATGATGCTTTACCTAAAATAAGGGAAAGAAATTTCAGATTGCACGGGGCAGGAAGGCAGATGGACAAGTAGATAGAATAGGGTTTCTTCTCCCCAGACTGATAAACATTCTGTTGGGGTGTAGTACAGTGAGCTTAGCTCCCTGTATGATCTTGGGTAAGTTGCTTCCCTGATCCGGGCCTCGGTTTTCTCAAGTGTAAATGGGGGAGCCTGGGCTGCCTAGCAGACACTTAAGCTTTGGCATCTGAGACTGAATTGTAGGACTTTCTTGTGGCATCCTGCTTATGGCTTAACCACTCCCGTTATCCCAAACCCCCCAAATGGAAGCATAAGAAGCCCTCACTGAACCTCCTCTCCAGCCCAAAGATTTTGACTACTCTCATCTTTGACATTTGGAGCCCATTTGCTTTTAAGGATATAGGAAATCTCTTGAACTAGGTGGAAAGGACTCTGAGGGGTTATATCTAGGCAGTGTATTGGTAAGGAAGGGCAGGGCAACTTCAGTTTGGAATTCTTCCAGAAGATTCTTCCTGAAGCCTTTTTCCACGTGCCAGATGCCTCTAAGAAAAAAAGAAACTTAGCGGCAGAAGACCTGTGTTCCAGCCTTGCCTCAGCTATAACTCACTATATGACTTTGGGCAAGCCACTTCCTCTCTCTGGTTCTTGGCTGCCCATCTGAAAATCATGGGATTAGACTACATACGGTTCAGGCTCTCTTTTCAGGATGTTTCTTGTTATCCTCAGGGATTTTCTTTGGTTCTCTAGCTGGTGTAGGCCCCCATAGACGGTCCACGAGTATACTGGGAAGGATGGGAGAATTTTGTGGCAGAAGCAGCATGTTGTCAGGGTAAAGGGATAAGGGACTGCTGATTCTGATCTCCTTAGCGGCCTCTGCCTGATGCTAAGTGGTGGTGCTCACTCCAAACCCTTTTCCTCCTCTCACCGTCCCGCCCAGTACTTCCAACTCTGGCTATATGGACATTGCATGTTGTAGCCTGGGAAACTGCAGTTTCAGTTTACTAGCTGGTCTCTGAGCAAGACCATGGGGATTCCCTAGTATTTTTCAACACCGATTGTGAGCTTTCCTTCTTCATGATAGCATGCAGTCAGTGACTATTCACTGTGAACACATTCTTTATGGGAGGTATGGTATAGGAGGACCCCAGAATGACTTTCCAAGTCCCATCCGGTCCATGGAGGCCCAGGATGGCCCACTTCCACTGCCCTTTCTTCTCTGAACTTCCATAGCACTTTACTCTGGGGACACCCAAATTGGTATGTGAACTATTTTCTATTCTGGAGTAGACGTTATGCTTCTTGAAAACAAAATTGTGCTGTGTACTTTTCTGGGTTGTCTTTGTGTTGCCTCAAACAGTGCTGTGATAAAAAAGAGAGAGAGAGAGAGAGAGAGAGAGAGAGAGAGAGAAATTTTTTATGTAGTTTGGTATGGTTTAGTGTTAGTTCAATAATGGGTCCCCTGGGTGGTGTCCTCTCTTGTGGAAGTTTCTGCTCCATCCCACTTGTTATGAAACATGTGTTGCTTGTCTAACAAGAGCCTTGAAGGCAGCTCCTTGAAACTGCTGTCTCTTTCCTTCTGGAGAATATATTTTTTAAAAGATTTATTTATTTATTTATTTATTTATTTATTTGAGAGAGAGAGAGAGAGGTGGGGGGAGAAAGAGGGGTAGAGGGAGAGAGACAATCTCCAGCAGACTCTCCGCTGAGCACGGGGCCTGATGCAGGGCTCGATCTCATGACCCCGAGATCATGACCTGAGCTGAAATCAAGAGTTGGACACTTAACTGACTGAGTTACCCAGGTGCCTCTGCACCCTTTTTTCCTTCTGGAGAATCTTAAAAGTCAAAGCAGGGATTCCCCTTACTGATACTCAGGGGCTCGTGGGAGCGGGCTCTCTTGTGTTGAAGCTGTGCCAAGGATGTTCTTAGTCTTGTGAGTGAAGGCGAGCCCTTCGAGTCTATGTTCTCTGTTGGGAGTGCCATAAATACTCTGAAATGTCTGTACAAAGGACATGTCCTTAAGAGAAGCAATTGTACTGTGCTTGCTTATATCCAGAGCATCCTTGGACCATTAGGTCTTTGGTCTTTTAAAGACTGATTACCTTACACTGAATACCTGATAAGAAGGTACCTAATAAGCATTTAATTGACCTAATAAAGTGACTTTCCTGAGATGGCAGACGTCCCCCCACCTCTTTTTCGGGAGCCCCTTTCTTCCTTTTCAACTGACTTTCGTGGGAGTTTACCATAGACGCTGCTGGTCTCAGCAGCAGCTTGAGTAGGACCTGTATCGTGGCAGAGCAGAGAACACTTTGCTCCCAGGGAATAGGCCCCAGGGCATCTGTTCTGGTTCTGCAGTGACTTCATTGATTCATTTTACAAATATATTTGAGAGGCACTTATGTGTCAGGCATGGCTCTGGACTCTACAAATACAAGGATGAACACCCATGGTCCCTGGGCTTTCCCAGCTCCCTTGGGGCATAAGGGGTGTATTAGTTAGCTCAGGCTGACAACATACCATAGACTGGGTGGCTTAAACAACAGAAATGTATTTTGTCACGTTTCTGGAGCTTACAGATCAGGGTCCAACAGAGCCAACTCTCTTCCTGACTTGTAGATGGCTACCTTCTTGCTATGTCCTCACCTGGCCTTTTCTCAGTGTATGCAAAGGGGCGAGGGGAGAGGAGGAGAGAGAGAGAGAGGTCTCTGATATCTCTTCTTATAAGGACACTAATCCTATTGGATCAGAGCCCCACTCTCATGACCTTATTTAACCTTAATTACTACCTTTAGAGGCTCCAACTCCAAATGTTGCCACCCCGGGGGTTAGGGCTACAACATATGGATTTTGGAGGGACACAAACATTTATTCTGTAACAGTGTGGAAGATGGAAAAATAAAGAGGCAATTTAGAAGTATAAGCACTAAAAGTGTAAAAACATGCGTGAGAAGGTATACAGTCAACTCAACATGGGAAGGGAAGAGGGTGCAAATAGAGATGTATGCAGGAATATCATGGGATTATTCTTTATACCTTCAAGTATTAAACATTTCATAATATTTAAACAAGTAATGGAAGACAGAATATAGTACAATGTAGTAAGGACTAACAGGGGTGGGGTGGGGTGAGGTCAGCCCAAGATGCCGCAGGAGCATGTAGGGGAGGCCATGAGAAATAATGTCATCTCAGAGCAGTAGGAGTGACCCAGTGGAAGGATGGAGTATAGTGGTGAGTGGTCAAGAGAAAGTGCCAGAAGTGTTGTCCAGCAGACCTTAAACAGGTTGCTTACTTTCTCAGAATTTCTCGGTTTAGGAGTTCAGGACACTGGAAGAGCCCCACTGTTTAACTTGGCCTTCTTGCTGGGGAGATATAGCCTGTGGGACAGATTTCTGGCCTGTTACCTGAGGAGTGAGAGGTTGTGTTTGGCACAAGACAACTTTTGCTTTTGTTATGTCTTTGGAGTGAATCTCTCTTTGCCATTGTTATCAATGTATGGTGTGCAAAGCATTTCCTAGAATTGACTCTTCCCCGGTAGTCTGCTTGTCCATTTGTCCATCCACCCACTTATCCAACATCATTTACTGAGCTCTTGCTCTGCCAGGTATTGGGTCAAGTGCTAGGACTTGAAGGCCCAATAAGCCATGGCCAACTAATGACCACAGAGTATGCCAACTAATGGGAAATAATAAGCCTCCACATTTGCATAGGGCTTCCATATTTCTGAGCCCATTCTTAGGTCATATTCATGTAACCTTCAGGGTTGCCCTGTTTGCTAGGTTTCAGTTTTCTGATTGAGGAAACTGAGATTTTAAAGAGAAGAAGTGACTTGACCTTTGACTCCAAGCTAAGGGGCTTTTCCCGCTCTACCAGGCTGACACTAGGCATGACCTGAAAGACTCAGGCCCTGGCTGTCCCCTCCTTGCCTGGAAAAGATGCCCTCAGACAAGGCTTCCTGCGTCTTGTCCCGTTCTCTGAGAATGTGCGCTCTGGTTTTGGGGGAAGTCCTACCCATGATCGAAGGTTTCTGAGAAGGAGCAGGGAAGAAGATCTGGAAGAAACCTTCCTAGTTATTTAGTTCAACTGCCCACCGATGACTTGGTGGCCTAGAAGGTAAAGAATAACGTAGCCCTGAACATGGTCTTATTGTTTCTTACCAATTCTAGGACCCACCTCGTATCCTTTTAATGAACTGTTTCTGAATCAGGTAGGGTTGTGTTTCCCAACTAAGAACCTAGGCTGCTAGAATTTGTAAAGGGCGATGTGACCCAACCAGTCTTCTCAAGAGAAACAGGGTTCATATGCAAATTCTGTCAACAAACTGGAAAAATAATGATTCTTCAAGATAAGCTTCTAAAGGTCTATGTTCGATGAACTGGTCTTATCATGTATATTAAATAAGACATGAAGAATGGATGATATTGACTGAAGACAAAATCCAGAAGAAATTTAAAAAACCAAAGGCATGTCTGAAAATAGTATTAAAAAGTCTGGATTTCCCTCTCTCCTGGCTGAAATCTCTCAAAAACATTAATAAAAGCGCATTTATCTTTGTCAAGCTTGGGCGTGAGCTGAGACATCAGCCCACAAAATAAGGTGGGAAGAGCACAGGGGCAGGGAAGACTGAGCAGGAGTGTGGTGGGAGACAAGGTCAGTGTAGGTGACACTGCTGGATAGTATATTTGAAAGTCCCTAAGAGAGTGAATCTTAAGAGTTCTTATCACCAGAAAAAAAAATTTGTATCTATGAGATGACAGATGTTAACTAATTGTGGTAATCATGTTATATTTATTTTATTTTTATTTTTATTTTATTTTATTTTATTTTAATTTTTATTCTTTGCCCAAGGGGTACAGGTCTGTGAATCATCAGGCTTACATCTTTCTAATAAATGTAGAAATCAAGTCATGATGCTGTGTACCTTGAACTTAATGCAGGGCTGTATGTCCATTCTATCTCAGTAAGACTGGAAAAAATGTAAAAAAAAAAAAAGGCAAAACAATAACTTAGCCTACCATAAACTCATGCTCTCCGCTACCATAAGAAAGAACAGAGTTCTTCTCCGGAAGATGAGATCTGGAGAGATCCAGCAGAAGGAGGCATACCCCGAGTCACCTGGAGGGAGCCAGATCTGCAGAAACTCAGGCCGGCCTTGCTTGCAGCTGGAGAATGTGCAGCTGATCAAAGTACCCATTTCTTGGCTCTACCCAGAGGGTTCTACGGCTTCCAGTCCCTCTGGGTGAGTAGATCAAGTCCAAGAGTACCACTTATTCCTCCCTCCACCTCCAATTCCTATTTTCTTTTACTTGGGAACAATCTGTTCCTATGTGGAAGCCCAGGGGAATGGGCCTCCATCCGTGCTGGGTAACTTGGTATGGATTTAGGGTTCCAGCCAGATAGGGACACCCTCAATTTGGGAAAGGTTCTGCTTTGAACTTACCTAGAATTCTATAATCTGAACGTCTAAAGAAGACGCCCTCTTAATTCCAGTGTGTGTGTATATTTTGTGTTGGTCGCTCAGGGTTAAGAATACTATTTGGAGAGAGGCTGTCATCTTTTTAGGGTGTAGGGCCTTTGAAGGTCTTTATCAGGCCTGGGGCCACTATGAAGGAAAGGAGCAACAGGGTGAGGGGAGGAGCTGTTGGGTGGCAGGGGGAAGGAGGCAGCTCTCCAGGAGGAGGAAAAGGGAAGGCGGGACGGGCACAGACTAGCATGAGGCCTCAGGTCACCCAGACACCTGTTGCCATGGCCCGGTGGTGGTTTCCTGCCGCTTGTGAGGACACGCGTGCACAGAGAATACAATGGGTTTGTCTTAACAAGAAGATGCTTCCTGTTTTGCCACCTGGGTTCAGTGCCGAGAGGAAGAGTTTATGGGTCTGTGTTTTTCACGTTGCCAAGCTCTGTGAGGGAAGGAGTGGGGGCAGGTGAGGATGGGAGTCTGGGGAAAGGGGAAAGGGAAAGCAGGGGAGCCCTTTGTCCTTCTAGAATGGCCCAGAGAAACCTCATAGCATTCTAGTTTCAGCCAGTGGGGGGGAAGTGATGGCCACACTGCTCTCCTGTCCCAGCAGCTCCATGCCAGAGCCCCTGCGTGCGCCTGACGGTCGCCCAGAATCACCTTGGCTTTTTTTGTCCCTTACTGAGAGACTTCTGCCGTGACCTTTATCTTGGTGAGGTGGCAAGAACAGCTGGAAACTTGGACTGAAATAGCCTCTGTGGTGAAAGCAGAGGCCGGAAAAGGTGATGCTGAGCTCAGGGCAAGTGATGAATGAGAAATCCAGAGTGCCTGCGGCTCCCCCCTCCCCAGATGGAGCCCACCACTGGGCTAATCCTACACATTTCACAGTAGAGTGTGTACATTTTATTTTACTTAAGCTTAATCAATGAATTAAATTTAATTAAGTTTAATCAATTAATTGAATTTTTAAAGATTTTATTTATTTGAGAGAGCGTGAGCATGTGGGGGTGCACGCACAAGAGAAAGAGAGAGAGAGAGCACGAATGGGAGGGGGGACGGAGAGAGGGAGAGGGAGAAGCAGACTTCCTGGCGAGCAGGGAGCCCGAAGTGGGGCTCGATCCCAGGACTCTGGGATCGTGACCCAAGCCAAAGGCAGATGCTTAACCAACTGAGCCACCCAGGTGCCCCTAATTAATTAATTAAGGTGTGTGAGAGGGTAAGCTTTATTTCTGCTCTCAAACTCTTCCAACTTTGCATGAAGTCCTCATCTCTACCTTGGAGATGGCAGAAATTGTAATAAGCAATGCACTGCCATGCACAACACAGTGAATTTTAGTGTCTCCCCCTCCCCCCATTTTGGGGGAAGGGAGGTCACACTATACCCTTTTGTAGACACCCCAAAGGTTGTCTGGCACTTTGGTCTGGAAAGGATTTGGTTCAATTTCTTGCTGGCTTAGGATACTAAAAGGCACATAAAGTTTGGTTGTTCAGCCCCTCTGGGCTGGGGTGCGGCAGAAGGGGACAGGGGGGAGGTCTGGGACAGAGGGGCAGACCAACCAGGGCTCAAGTTCTTGTTGACAGGTAGTTGATCCTGGGGGGCTGCTGGGGGCGCTGAGGGCCGCCTGAGTGCTCAGGCTGGGTGGATGCTGGCCTGGTGGCCTTCATCTGCGTGATCCACTAGCTCACTGCCCCGGAACCATGGCGGGATCTCCCTCTGGGCCCCTCACTGGCCTTGATGAGGTTCTTGCTGATGTGGATGCTGAAGTCCCCCTTGATGGTGCTGGAGACTCAGCAGAATCAGTATGGCCTAGTTCTATCATGGCCTTTGAGGAGCTGACCACACTGGGGCCTTCCCAGACCATGGCTGCCACTGGCCAGAGCTCATGTAGGTGACGGGGGCTGGGAAGAAGGGCTTCCTCCGCAGGTCCTGGTAGTGCCTGGCAAGGACTCTGGTGCCTGTAGCAACTTCATCCCCACCAGCCTGAGCTCCCTCCTCTCAAAGCACTGATCCCATCCCCAACAAGCCACTGCTCCACCCCATTTGGCTTCACTGCAGCCAGGGTCTGCTCCCAGGTCTGGGAGGACCCTCCCAAGTTAGGGCATGTGAGCAGGCTCAGGCCCGGGGCCAAGAGCTTCTCAGCAGCCCGGGGTTTGTGGTATGTTCCAAGAGGCTGCCCATCATCTCCCACTCGAGGGTTGCTGGCTGAGCGCCTGGAGTTTAGACATTTTGTTATTAGAAAGCCCAGTGTCTATATGCTTGTTTAGCTTGAGACCGTCTGTTGCGGTGGTAGAGTATGGGGTTCCAGTCTCTGCTTGGCCAGCCAGGTTTCCAGCAGCCCCTCTCTTGTTTCTTCCTCTGGGGATTGAACCAGATGATCTTGGATGTCCTCTCTGGTCTCACAATTGGGGATTCCATTGCTCATCTCCAGGATGGATGGTGGGGTTCAGAGAAGCTTAGTGTATGCACATTTAGGAAATCCTAGTAGAGCTTCGGTCAGCAAGAAACTGCAGGAGTCTTGAAACCATCCTTCCCACACAGTTGTTTAAAGAGACCGTGTCTGCTCCCTCCTCCTCTTGTACGCTCGCCACGGCACACAAAGCCCTTCCCAACACAGCTCATTCACTACCTCCGACCTCAGTCTCTGACTCCCACCTGTACCTAGCCATTCTGGGCCAACTCTGAGTTCCCCCAAAGCACTGTGCACATTCATTCTTCTAGACTCTTCCACATGCTCTTCTCTCAATGAGAGAAGGCTCTTTCTTCCCCTGTTAGACTCCAACTCATCATTCAAGAGCCAGCTCCAGTAGCCCTCAGCTCCTACAGAATTTCTGATGCTGCCAGCGCAGAGCAGGCCATTCATACCCAACGCCCACAGCATGTTATTCACACTCCTGTGATAGCATCTCTCAGTCTAATATTTATTCTAGGCACATATGCATCTTTTTCTCTCTGTCAGGTTACAACTAAGTGGTACCTTGTTTATTTCTTAGATGCTTAACCCAGCACCTGGCATATTCTTGGTGCTCAAACCAGTGGATATTAAATCAAACTGAAGCATTTTCCTAGGATTTGCCTAGAGCTCATGAAATAGTGGCCACTCTTTGGTACAGCTAGGGAGGAGATGGGCAGAGGAGGGAAGCTTAATGAGCCTGTCTCCACCTACCCGCATGGCTACCTGCCCCCGGCTCCTCAATGGTTAGTGTCAGCTTTGGCTTCTGAGTAAAATTCATGGGGTCCCTGCTCTCGGAAGGCTCCCGGATGGATAAGGCAGGTCAGCAATTTTAAGGATCTTACCTACTGTTTGAGGAAGGAAGAGAGCTGATACTCAGACTCTGCTATGTGCCAGACCCAGCGTCACCGCATTTAATCTCCCAAGAATCCTATGAGGTAAGAACTCTGATGCCTATTCTACAGATGAGGAAATAGAAACTTGGAGAAGTTAAGGACTTTCCCAAAGGGGACTGACAGCCAGCAGCAGAGAGCAAGGAATGGAACTCCCCCATCCATCCTCTTTCCCCTAACAACACTAGTTGGTAACCAGGAACGCAACTTCATACCCACCGAAAGCCCCTAAGTCGAATGCCTCTGAGGCCGACACACCAGCAGAAGAGGAATCCCCTTACAGACTGGGTGAGGGACTCACTTCTGAAGCCGTCTTCACGAGCGTTTCTGATTGGTGGAGGGTAGGTCACGTGCCCGTGTCCTAGCCTCAAGGGAGCCTGGGAGTTGGAGTTCTTGATTTCTTGGGGCGGCAGGACCGTAAGGGAATTTCCTCCAGAAAGGCCATTCACAAGATGATGGGCATCTACCAATATGATAGCTGTTCACGACCCTGACTCACCCTAAATGTCACAGAAAAGGAAGTTATTTTAGATGCCCAAACAAATTTGCTCTTTCAAATCCTGCTCCTTTCTTAAAATGTGGTTTGAAGGAAGAATTTTTATTAGATAATTTTGGGGGCTATAAGTTACATATGGTAAAGTTCACCTCGTTTAGTGTACACATCTAGGGATTTTTATAAATGCAGACAGTTGTGTAACCACTACCGCAAGCAAATTCGAATATACAACAGTTTCATCGCCCCCTGTAGTTTTTGAAGCAAAGACTTTTTTTTTTTTAAAGATTTTATTTATTTATTTGACAGAGAGAGAGAGATCACAAGTAGGCTGAGAGGCAGGCAGAGAGAGAGGGGGAAGCAGGCTCCTTGCCGAGCAGGGAGCCCGATGCGGGCCTCTATCCCAGGACCCTGAGATCATGACCTGAGCCGAAGGCAGAGGCTTTAACCCACTGAGCCACCCAGGCGCCCTGAAGCAAAGACTTTAAGCAAAGAACAAAAATAGAGCTGAAGAGATCCTATGTGTAAACATCAACATATGAAGGCCAAGGCTCCCCGTCCTTGGCTCCCGTCCCAGGGGTAGAGAGACCAAGATTACTGCAGAAAGATTGAAATGGTCCAAAGTACCATCTTTCAAATGTCAGGTTTAGGGTTTAACGCAAGAAGATGGATGAGGTTAACTGTTGTGGTTAGTTCACTGCATGAATTAATTTGACAGGCAAGCAGCACCTTGAACAAATGCATAGCTTCCCACAGATCTGGGCCAAGGGAGGCCCGTTTCTGACCTTCCAACTGCACTCCTTGGCAGGTGAACAACAGACACATGGTGGGTCTGTGTCCCCACATCTGTGTCATGTTCCAGGTCTCAGGATCCAGAAATCCCTGGGTTTAAGAGGTGGCCAAAGGCTGGCATTGTGTAGGGGTGGTGGTGTAGACATAGATTAGATGTGCAGGCAGAAGAGGAAGGGGGTGAGGTGCAGGCCCGGGCTGGGGGCTGGAAGGAAGTTCTCCATGGAGCCTAAGAACTCTAAATTTGAACATGGCCTTTTAGGTCACTATAAAATACACTTTTCATTATGGAGAAATAGATTCTTAAAATAGGATAGAACCTATTTTATTTAACAGTTTATTAGCTTGATTTATAGCATAAATATCTGGGCATGTGGTATGTAGGCCTCTATTGATTGGTACACTTGCCCGGGCCCTGCAGATGTTGGAGACAGGCCTAAATGATTGCATTGAGCTTCCTCAGAGATAGTTACCAAAGCTTCCTGCAGGCCAGGCTCCCTGATGGTAGCCCTGTACCCTTCTCCCAGGGAGGTGAAGGAGGAAGAGAACGAGCAAACATTTTTAGATGTTAACCATGTGCTTGAATCTTACCGGGGCCCAACTACCCTGACCAGTGGGAGGGTAGGGGGGAACCACTTATGTTTCTAGAACCTTCTCTGGGTTGACCCTATTTTTGTTCCCAAGCAGAAAAGAACAAGGTGCAGATAGCGAGGGCAGGGAAAGTGCGAACACTCAGCTAAAGGAGGTACCTGGGAATTGGCTGTGGAGCAAAGGAAGGAAAGGGAGGTGGGGAGGGTTCTGCACAAAACCTTTGGCTTTGAGTCTTTCCCGATTTCAAATCCAGGTCCCACTAGGGGCTGATTGATTGAGTCTGACAGAGTTGCGTGATTACCTGGAACCTCAGTTTCAGTACCTGTGAAAGTACAATCACTCTCAGAGTTTCCTCTGAGTCTCTGGGAGGATGACCTGAAGTAGAGCCCGGGAGGCACCTGGCCCACAGCAGGTTCTCCACAGCGCTCCGTCCCCTTTCTCCTTCCTCTTGTTGGCTGAATCACTGAGCCCATTTTGGCATTCTATAGATCTCTACAGCTGAGAAATCTAAAAATAAACTTGAATTATGGTGGGTTTAGCCTTGAGGTCTCTGACAAGCACTTCTGTGTAAATAGCAGAAGTGAAAAAAAACCCATTTTATTTCTAGTATTTGAAACTCAAGTTAAAGAACTCTCATCATGTGGGCGACTCATAGTGGAGCGATGGGGGTGGTAAGGGCGCAGATTTGGTATTTTTTCGTGTTGTTTTTGTTTTTGTTCTGTGATGATGTGTGGGACTCTCCAGGGACATGTGTCACAGGGCTATAAGGAGAAGGGGGAGGTGAAGGCGCAGCAGGTGGGAAATTTGATTCTGTGTCTGACGTTAGGACAGAATTGGGGAAAGGGGGAGTGTAGGTCAGTCAGTGGAAAAGGGGATCTCACACTCAAAGGTCCTGTGGCTATCATGCCCTTCATACCTCTGGCTTCAGGTCACGATTGAGCAAGTTTCCTAATTCCTTTTTCAATGAGCTTCTGAAGAAACACCATCTTTGGGGACTTGCCTTATTCCTGAAATGCCAGTATGTCTGAAACTTAAAGTGGGTGGTGTAGGGGTGCCGGGGCGACTCAGTTGGTTGAGCGTTCCGACTCTTGGTTTTGGCTCTGGTCATGATCTCAGGGAGGTGAGATCAAGCCTGGCCTCGGGCTCCACACTCAGTGGGGGGAAGGGGTCTGCTTCTTTCTCTCTCTCCCTCTTCCCCTTCCCCCAGCTCACACACGCTCTCACACTCTCTCTCTCAAATAAATAAATAAATACATAAATCTTTAAAAAAAATAAAGTGTGTGCTTGTGGGTCACAGAGACTCATGAAAAGAGAAAGCGAGAGGCTGGCTCACTTGACTATGACCCATATTATGGCCAAGAATCACAATTTCTTCGTCTTACTGTTATTTTTAACAAAATGTCTTCCCACCCCTCAGATCTAATGTTCACTCTTCCTACAATCCATGTTTTATAGACTGAGAGAGATGAAGTGGATTCCCCCACAGCCTTGGGAGGGAGAGCCAGGACTTGTCCTGGCTATCTCCTTCTATACACAGGGCTGGCACTGGCCATCTGAGAATGGTGTGCAAGTTGGGCTCAGGACCTGAGACCTGGGGAATCCGGGTCACCCAGACTTCTGCCCTATGCCCTTGAATTCTGCAGCTCTTTTTAAAAAATGGACGTAATGACATTCTATGTCAATATTTTTTTTAAAAAGAGTGAGAAACCCAAATAAAATCATACCAAACCGTACTTGATATTGCATTGATCTAGAACTCTCTGAAGGTGACAGTGGACAACCATATTATCTCCTGTTCTCACTGTAAATAACTGGAGGGAAGGGATTTAAGTGTCAATAAGAGGCTATGGGATAGATCCAAGGGGGAGCTTCCCAATTGTAGGGGTTGTAAGAGCCACCAAAGGATGGAAGTGACACCTCTTCAGTCCCTGAGCCTCCAGCACCTATTGGTGTTTGCCAAATACCACCACCTCCCTCCTCTTGCTGGTGTCTATATTCATTCTTCTGGAGCCAGCTCAAATGCCTCCACCCCCCACTCCAGACTTCCCAGCATCCCCATGAAGAATTACGAACTTTTCTTCCCTGCTCCGCAGTATGACTCTGGTACTTCTATTTAACACTCATGTCCGCCCTTGCCTGAAAGCCAAGCCCTTGAATTCCTCCCCATCCTGAGTGCTCGGAGGGCAGGGATGTTTTGCATTCATCCTGATCAGCAGTATCTAAGGTAGTGCCTGGCACATAGTCAGTCCTCAACAAAGGAATGCTGGACTTCACCGTGAGTTGCCTGTTGGTGGTTTTTAATTTTTTTAAAATTTGGTTAAATTTGAAAACTCAATCCCCAATGCCAGCCGCATATATAAATAAGGACTCGCAGGCTCTGTTGGTAGGAATGTAAACAGGTTTGATTTTTCTGGACAGTAATTTGAATTACTTTAAATGTATATGCCTTTTGACCATATAATTTTCTTCTATTTTCTCCTTCCTTCCCTCCCCAGCCCCACCATCTTCCTAAGGGGTTAGTGAATGGCTTTTCATAAAGATATTGCTATTGTTATATTCCTAGCAATGTTTTTTAAAAACAGCGAAAATGGGACCAGTGTTAATATGGATTTGGATAAGTAAATTGTGTTTTATATCTATGACAGAATACCATGTAGTCATGACAATCGATAGTACATGAGTGTGTATTAATCAAGTAAGCAAAGTGACAAAAACCCATCACAAAATAGGAAGCATGGTATGGTCCCAGTTTTGATGAAAACGTTACATCCAAATGTTTTAACCCTTTTTTTGGGTGGTGGGGTTTTAAGGGATTTTAATTTTCTTCTTTTTGCTTTTCTGAATTTCCTGTTTCCTACGATGAACATGGATTACCTTCAGAACATGGCAAAACATCATCACGTGTCTTGAGTTGATCCTAAGTAAACTTGGTCCTCAAATTCTGAAAACCGCAGAAACGACATCAAAATGTAGGCAGTCGAGGTTGGGGGCGCTGTTGGAAGTCCTCTGGGCCAAGAGGTTTGTAGACTCGGTTGCACGCTTGAGGTACCCGGGGAAGCTTCAAAACTCTACAGCTCAGTCACACCCTATGCCAACAAATCAGAATCCCCAGGGGTGGATCTGGGCACCGGAGTGTGTTACCTCTGCCCAGGTGATACTTGCGTGCCGCCAACTCTGAGAACCACGGCGGCCGATTTGCACAGTTCAACACAGCAGCCACTAGCCATGTGTAGCTCTTTACATTTAATTAAAATTAAGTAAAACTAAATAAAAGTTAAAAATCAGTTCCTTAGTCACAGTAGCCATGTTTTAAGTGCTCAGTGGCCATGTGTGGTTAGTGGCTACCATATTGGACAGCACATCTGTGGAACTACCCCTTAATTTTCAGGACAGGAGACCAGAAGGGCCACCTTCTACCAAGGCCTGATGCTCGTGGAAGGAGAAGGTCCCTATTCTTGCCTGCTCCACGGTTGCAGAACCGTTCTGCCTGGGCCATTAATCATCATGTGCCTAGAAAGTTCCTTCTGCTTTCTTGTGTCTACCCCATCCTTCACCTCGAGCATGGGGAAAAGTTTATGCCACATGTTTTTTTTCAAGGGCTCGACAGGCCCAGGCCCTTCTGATCTGTTCAGCCTGGTCAGGCCAGCAGCCAAGCTGTTTACCTGGGATCCAAGTGCTCAGTGGAGAGTAGAACAGGGCTGTGTTTTCCACGGCTGCTGAGAAAGGTGAGTGAGCCGAGGCAGAATAACAAAAAGCCACTTCAAAAACACGCCAGAAAAAGTCAGAAAGCAGAGACAATCAGAGGTTTGAGAGACACATGCCCCCCCCAAAACCCTGACAAAAGAGCAAAAACAAGTCACGGGGGAGCCTGTCGCCCTGATGGTTTCGAGACTGTCGCGGTTGCTGACTTGAGAATGGGCCTGTCCCCGTGGTTCTGTGAGGGGCTGGGAGCTGAGGCTGTGGGGGCTCAGAAACTTTACCTGAGTTCTGAGAACCTTGCGGCCTTGGAGGTGGGACAGTCCCTGAGTGTTTGAAGCTCTGGGAAGACAGGGGTGTGTGGGAATGGCAGGGCCAGGCTGGCCAGGGAAGAGTGTTTTAGCCCAGAGACTGGCCACCTGTTAGGATGCAGAATCCCACCTGGCCCTGGGTTTCAGGGACCTACCCCCCTGGGAGGGAGAGGACTGCATGGACATAGTTCATCATGGAATTCAAGGCCAAAGGCCACCCACGTCCAGGAAGGCCTCCTTCAGGACCTGACATGAGGAGCCAACCACAGAGATGCCAAGCCAGAAAGGGAAACCTACCTGGTGCCCCCCTCCCCACCCCCATTTCCCAAACTGCTGTAGAGCAGTGAATTATATCGTGAAGGGAGCCCTGGAGTTGGAGAACTTGGGTTTCAGTTCCAGGAAATATCACTCACTTCCTGTGTGACCTTGGGTGGGTCAGTTTACTTCTTGGACCTTAGTTCCTTTACCTGTAAATTGTAGTGTTGGCATTGATCAATGGTTCGCAAGCCGGGCTGCATATTGGAATAACTTGATGAGTTGTTTTTTTTTGTTTTTTTTTTTAAGATTTTTTATTTATTTATTTGACAGAGAGAGAGAGATTACAAATAGGCAGAGAGGCAGGCAGAGAAACAGAGAGAGGAGGAAGCAGGCTCCCTGCTGAGCAGAGAGCCCGATGCGGGCCTCGATCCCACGACGCTGAGATCATGACCTGAGCCGAAAGCAGAGGCTTTAACCCACTGAGCCACCCAGGCGCCCTAACTTGATGAGTTGTAAAAAGAAATGTGATTCTATCTGTTCTGGGATATAGCCTGGCCTTGGGAATTTTCAGAGCTCCTTGGAGGATTCCAGTGTGTATCCAAGATTGAGAGCCCCTGGTCTATCCAGCGCATCTCGAGTATAGCATAGGAGAGCGTAGGAGCCATCTTGTTAAAATTCAGATCCTAATTCTATAGGCCTGGCATAGGGTACGAGAGTCTGCATTTCTAACAGGCTCACAAGGGGTGCCCATGGGCCACACTTGGAGTAGTAGCAAGTCTATCTTTAATGTCCACTTCTCTCTGACTAGCAGCAACTCAATATGGGTTTTATTTTTGGAACTGGCACAGGTCATGTATTTCTGCCAATAGACACCATCACTTTTTTTTTAAGATTTTATTTATTTATTTGAGAGAGAGAGAGAGAGAGAGAGAGAGAGAGCACAAGTAAGCAGAGCAGCAGGCACAGGGAGAGGGAGAAGCAGGCTCTCTGCTGAGCAGTGAGCCTGATGTGGGACTCGATCCCAGGACCTTGGGATCATGACCTGAGCTGAAGGCAGCGGCTTAACCGACTGAGCCACCCAGGCACCAGACACCACCACCTCTAAGTTCTTTCTTTTCTCTCCCTCTTTCACAAGAATCACTTAAATTCTCACCTGTCATTTGAATTCTGACAGAGTTGAGTCAAATTTTCCTTCAAGGGCAGAAAATGAAAGATAAAGCCAGACTGTGATGTGAGTTCCAGGTGGGGTGGGGGCTGTTTCACTGGTGGAAGGACTCTGTGTAGCTGATAATAACAGGTATTGTGCCCCCACTTCTGCTGGGCATTGTTCAAGGTGTCTCATTTACTTCTCATAATAACTTCATGGTAAGTACTATAATGCTTCTGTTTACACATGAGGAAGCTGTAGCCTAAAGAGAATCAGACACTTTTCCAAGCAAGGAACAGTCTGGGACTTGAACTCAGGTGTCTGTGTTGACTACCAGTCCACATATGGCAGGGGTAGTATCTGAGCTATATGCCTGGCCAGGCCTAACCAGACCCAACCAGACCCAACCAGACTCACCAGACTGAAGCAGGCCTGACCAGACCTGCCTGACCTGACCAGATCCAAGCAGACCTGATCAGATCCAACTAGACCCAACCAGATTCCACGAGACTCAGCCAGACCTGATCAGATCCAACTAGACCCAACCAGATTCCACCAGACTCAACCATACCTGACCAGACCTGACCAGATCCACTAGACCCAGCCAGACTCAACCAAACCTGGCCAGACCTGACCAGATCCAACCAGATCCAGCCTATTGGCACCAAGTTGTTGGCAGGGAGAGGGAGGGGATGGGGTTTGCATGAGTTTAGTCTAGTCAAGCAACCTCTCCACTCACCTTGCATACCTCCCCAACCAGAAAAGGGGAGGTGGTAACAGTTTTCCACCCCCAGCTACTGAGGCCAGGCCTCAGGGCTCTTGCATGGAGTTTGGCACATGGATTCACACTTTTCTCCACTTGGCTGCCTGTCCTTGCATAAGTGTCTGCTGCCTGCATCTTTTTCTACTTGTGTCATTTTCTTTTCTTCAGGGGAACAAGCAGTGTGTCCAGCTTTGGGACTGTTTTATCTTCCTTTTGTAGTCTTGTCTAGCAACCCAGAGTAAGGCTTCCCCCTACCTCTTCTCCCAAATAGTGACACAGAAGCTCGTCTGAGGCTACCAAGATTGCCACAAACTCTAAATATCTCAGATTCTACTGAGTTCTTAGCCAAAATGGTAATCAACAGTCTAACCCAATAGTTTTTCCAACTTGACTCAACCCAGCTTGTCTGACTTCCTGATATAAGGGATGTGGGCCTGGAATGGGGGTAAAGGGGGGAGAAAGATAGAATGAAGATGTTCTCATTCCCTTCCTAGATCCTGAGATCCTGGAGGCAAGGACTTGGCCTTTTCATTTTGTATCCCCAGTACAGAATATGGTGCTGGATGTTGACGCATGATGTTTGTCAGATGAGTGAATGAAGGGGACTAGGGCACCTTTTCTTCTTGCTTCAAATGACTGGCAGCACTGAGAGTTTGTCCTGCTCAGCAGGAGAATCAACGCAGACTGAGCTTGCGGTGTCCCCGGAACCCTGTGGGCACTGGTACTGGGAAATCTTTCTCTCTCACCACATCTGCTCGGGTTCTGCAGCAGCTCAGGAAGGTGAGGTTTCCTTACAGAGCCCCAGCCCCCTGATAGGCTGGGTACGTTGCAGAATGCTAACACTGAGAGATATCAGGAGAGACCAGCCAGCACAACTGGCCGGCTTGATGGTTTGGAGTATTTAACCTTGGAGGCTGGGATGAAAAAGGTAAAGGGTTCAGTCCACCTGGAAGAGTTTTCCTCTGCAGATAGTTTTTCTCCCATCATTAAGAAAGAAAGGAAGAGGGCGCCTGGGTGGCTCAGTGGGTTAAAGCCCCTGCTTTCGGCTCAGGTCATAATCTCAGGGTCCTGGGATTGAGGCCCACATCGGGCTCTCTGCTCCGCGGGGAGCCTGCTTCCTCCTCTCTCTCTGCCTGCCTCTCTGCCTACTTGTAATCTCTCTCTCTGTATCAAAAAAAAAAAATCTTTAATAAAAAAAAGAAAGAAAGGAAGAAAGAAAGGAAGGAAGGAAAGAAGGAAGGAAGGAAGGAAGGAAGGAAGGAAGAAAGAAAGAAAGAAAGAAAGAAAGAAAGAAAGAAAGAAAGAAAGAAAGAAAGAAAAAGAAAATTCGTGTCAGAATTGAAATCAAGGTTTCCCCCCTCAAAGCCATGGCCGTGGAGGTGATGCTTGTCCTCTTGGGTCGCTCTTGTTAGGCACAGTCTGCCTTCCCCAAGGGAGTGAGCTGTTCTTCATCCTCCTCTCTCCTGCACCTCCCAGCCCAGTGGGTGGCACAGACTGGGGGCTCAACAGGGATATGGTGGGGTGGGGTGGGGGCGTTGAATCTGGTGGTTCAAGCTGACTTGTGAAACTCTTGGTCGTAAACTGCATTAAATGAGGCCATACAGTCCCTCCCATTCTCTCCACTCAACTATGTCCAGAAGGCTTGGCTCAAGTTTCGGCATTTTTTTTTTTTAAAGATTTTATTTATTTATTTGAGACAGTGAGAGAGAGCATGAGAGAGGAGAAGATCAGAGGGAGAAGCAGACTCCCCGTGGAGCTGGGAGCCCAATGCGGGACTCGATCCGGGGACTCCAGGATCATGACCTGAGCCGAAGGCAGTTGCTTAACCAACTGAGCCACCCAGGCATCCCAAATCTCAGCATTTTAAAGAAGACTTTTCAGACATGTGCAGTCTCTGATAATTGGAGCAATTCCTGTCTGTTCCCCTCATTTAGCACCCTCTCTCTATACTAATTTATGTGTGGAAGGGGGCAAAGCGGCATGTGGGTTGCAAGTGTGGGCTGTGGATATGAACCCCATGTTTAAGCCCCACCTCCAGCATTTTCTAGCCACGTGATCTTGGATAACTCCTCTGAGCCTCAGTTTCCTTATCCGTAAAGTAGGTCGAGTAATAATTCTCTCTTATAGGCTTGTCTCGAGGATCACTTGGGACAAGTCATGCAGAGTGTTTAGTGCATTGCCAGGCACTCAAGACATTCTAGCGATTATTGTTACAAGTTTTCACAACAAAATGTTTAGTTGCCCCACCTTTATGAGGATGGTTACCTCACCTGTGAACTGGAGGAAATAATACGCAATCTTAGGGGATTGTCATGACAACGAAACGAGAGCATACATATGAAAATGCTTTGTGAACCTTTTAGGTCTGGGTGTGAAGTGTGACTGCCCCCAAGATTACACAGCTGGGACGGAGCGGCGCCCTTGTGGAACCGCCACACCCTCCCCGGCGCAGACACACACGGCCACACAGACACAAACACGCACGCGGCCCTGCCGCCACCAGGGAGCCTCTGGGCTGTCTGACCCCTGCTGGTGTCCTAGGGAAGTTGTGCTTCCCTCCAGGCCCTCTGAGCAGGCAGTCCTGTGCTGGGCAAGGAGGTGAGTGAAGCCTGGGCCTCGCCCTCAAGAGCTTCCAAGACAGCGGGGGGTGAGGTGTGAACCAGACTTATTCCGCGTGAGGCCAGATGACACGAAAGTGGAGGCACAGGAAAGACGGAAGGAGGGGAAGTTTGGGAGTGAGGCGAGGTTTCACTACAGGGCTGACCTTTGAGCTGGTCTCTGAGAGACGGGTTGTGTGTTAGGTTGCTGGGGCTGCCATTACACAACACCACAGACCAGGTGGGGTACACGACAGAATTTTGTTTCTCACAGAGCGGAAGGCTAGACGTCTGAGGTCAAGGTGTTGGCAGGGTTGGTTGCCTCCGAGACCTCCTTCTTTGGCTCACGCGGTTGTCCCTCTGCCTGTGTTGCCCGTGTTCTGACCGCCTCATTGTGTCAGGATGCCAGTCATATTGGATTTGGGTCTGTGTGACCCATGCGACCCAATTTGACCTTAATTACCTCTGTAAAGGTCCTGTCCCCAAATACATTCTGAGATACTACGGTTTGGGACTTACACATACTAATTGGGGCAGGGGAAACTTCAGCCTCTAACAAGTAGGATGTTTTCTCCTTACATTTGTTCAACTACAGAAGTAAAATGTTGTGAAGTGTTGAGAAGCATGGGAAGGAAATAAACCACTAAGAGATGACATATCTGTCCAATCTTTTTTCAAAAAGGAAAGGATATAGAGCTTTCAAAATGCATAGATGGCACCTGCTGTTTTGTGCCTGCTATTTTCACTTGACAAATACATCATGAACTTCCCTCCTTATGAGTAATTTTCCTTCCACAACATCACTTTAAATGGCTGTGTGGGGGGGTTCCTGGATGGTTCAGTTGGTTAAACGTCTGCCTTCAGCTCAGGTCATGGGATCGAGTTCTGCATTGGGCTCCCTGCTCAGCGGGGAGCCTGCTTCTCCCTCTCCCTCTGCTTCTCCCCCTGCTTGTGCTCTCTCTCTCTCTCCCTCTCTGTGTCAAATAAGTAAATAAAATCTTAAAAAAAAATAAATGGTTCATTCTAAAGATGGATTCATAGTATTTAGTCAGTGGGTAGTAGGATTTTGATTAGCCAAGATTGGGGTAAAGAAGTAGCTCTTCGGGAAGGAAAAATACAAGCTTCATGAGCACAGGGTTGGTTATACTCCAGCAAAGTAGAATCAGCCAGAAGAGTTCCCAGAATTAGGTAGATTACACTTACATGTATGTGTAAACTTTTTTTTTTTTTTTGGTGGGGTTAGACTGTGGATGTGACAGTGCTGTTTCTTCTGAGAAGTCCTGAAGGGTCCCAAGAACCGAGCCAGCTGTACAATTTATATCTGACTAATCGAGATCTCAATGACACCCCACAGGGCAACTGAAATTCAGTATTTGACTCTACGAAGTGAGATGAACTTAAACACGTACTAGTTTTAATCGAGATTTTTTTTTTTAATGAGTAGACTTTTCGTGATTGGTGACAATTGTTTTTCCCATCCCTCCTTCCCCTCTTTGTCTCCTAAGTGTTCATCCCTGATGAAGAGAAGTCTTTGGTAACACAAAGCAAAGTGACAGGGACTTAATGATAAAGAAGAGACTTAAGGATCCTAAAAGGAAGTTCAGGTCGGACTAGGAGGGCTTCTTGGGGAGAAGGGAGGCAGGGAGCACATCTCCAGGATGGCTCACCCATGGTGGGTTTTAAACAGCCCAACGGGCCATTCAATAGACAGAAAATGCTTAGCTCTGTTAATTTCAGTAACTCAGCCTTTCAAATTATGTTATAAAGCCCACAGGGTCTTAGATTTCATTTGTTTCATCATGCAAGCGGGAGAAGAGGAAATGGGAATGGCTTTGTATGTGATTTGATAGAGAAACCCACAGAATAGCGTCAAAATACAGAGGTGTCAGTTTCTAGATAACAGCCCATTCTTAAGGGAACAAATCTGTCAGAATTACAGGTGTCTTTGTTTTTTTTTTTTTTTTTTTTTTTTTTACAGGACATGGCAACCACTTCTATAGCCTTAGGAATCTTACCAGACCCTTTTTAAAAAAGAAAACAAACATTATTTATTTATTTTAGAAAGAGAGCATGTGTGCACATGCATGCAGGGAGGGGCAGAGAGAATCCTCAAGCCGACTCCCCACCGCGCACTGAAGCCCACCACCCACGAGAGCATGACCTGACCTGAAACCAAGAGTCAGACGCTTAACCAACAGAGCCACCCAGGCACCCCATACCAGACCATTTTGTTGAGTGAATGCTTCCAGGGACAGATTTAATTTAACCAAGTCCAGCCGAGAACAGTGATGGATACTCTCTGGAGTCCGCACACTGCCCCAGAAAACAAGATTTATATTTTTGGAAAAGTCTTCATCCTAACACCTTACCAGATCCGATTCCTTGAATTGGTTTTCTGATGGAGACTGGCAACTCTCCTTCCTCAGCTGCGGAGGGAGAGACCATCTTTTGCAGTTCTTTCTTAGAGACTTAGGTTCACGGTGATGGTTTGCATTTTGGAGGCATTAGAAAGAAATTCCATCAGTTGGCATTAGAAGGAAAAAGCAGGTCTGCTGAGCTCAGTTTTCCAGCAGAAATGGGAAAGGAATGAGGAGGATTGACCTGCTGACTGTGAAATGGGGAGCAAAGATTGTTTTTATTTGCTGACACTGTCCTTTGGATTCCCTTTAATGGAGGAAATTATAACTTTCTTTAGGTAAGGGGATTAGGTTTACGTCCCTCCCTAGGCTCTGAGTATGATAAATGATGGCCTGTTTTTAGGTGCTGTTAGCCCCTCGGCTTCAGGGAGCATATAGGAAAAGGGACTCTGGAAGAATGCGGTTCACTTCAAACCTTTAACAAATCCACATCACGAGAACCCAATTAAGATGACTTGCTATAAAAAAGGATTTACCACTCTGCAGCAACCCACCATGTGATTACTTTAAATAGACAGTTCTTCTGCATTTTGTATCCTTCCCCCCACCCCCAAAATGAATTTTTTTTTTTTTTTTGAGACTGCACTGTGTGCCTAGATCTGCAGGAAAACCACACAGGCCGGATCTCTAACGCGAACGATGCCCCCCTCATTCTGTGCGAGTGAGTTTTTTGGGCGTCTTGGAGAACCCCCCCTCCAGTGCCTAGTGAGACAGTCACGCCACCCAGAAAAGTGGGAAATGCTGCCAAAGAACAGTGCCCACATCCCTGCAGTCCTGCGGGGGGCTGGCCACCCCTCTCCAGATGCCGGCAAGACAAGGTGTGCAAGGGCTCACAGACCCCCCGCCGGAAGCTAGGCAGCCTGGGGAGCAAAGCCAGGACGATGACGTGCCCATGGCGGGACAGCTCTGCGTCACTCAATTATAATGGCTGGTTCTATTTAACTCACTTTAATTAAAATAGGAGGGCCAGTTCTACCCCAAGGCAGAAGACGCTGTCCGTGGAGGCAGAGCGAGATTTGAGGTCCAGGAAGCAAAGGGGTCGCCTCCCTTGCCTCTATCCTGGGGGATTAACATGGCACGTTTTACTCTTGTAGTTGCCCTTCCCAGGTCACCGGGCTGTTATCCTGTCTGAAGAAGGTAGATTCTCCTGCAAGGAAGCAGGCATCACTAGTGCCTCAAAGGGCTCCAGCCCAGGGCCTCAGATGAGCCAGGAGAAGGCATGAAGGGGAATGATGAGTGTGTGTGTGACGCAGAAGACAGAGGTTTTTTGGGTTTTGCTTTTTGTTTTAGAGAGAGAGAGAGAGGGTGAGCACACAGGTGGAAGGAGAAGGAGAGTGTAAAAATTTTGTTTTGGTATTTTTTACACAAGCTGCACACACAGGAGAAGGAGAGAGAGAATCTCAAGCCGACTCCCCACTGAGCGCAGAGCCTGATGCGGGGCTCGATCTCATGACCCTGAGATCACGACCTGAGCCGAAATCAAGAGTCGGATGCTTAACCGACTGAGCCCCCCAGGCATCCCCAGAAAATAGTTTGCCTCAGTCCCCACTGAAAATAAACTGCTGAGGGCATAAGGTTTTGTGTTTTGTTCATCCATGAGTCCCCAGCACCTGGAGCCAAGTGTGGGGCATTGTGGGAGCTCAGTAAATATTTATTCAGTGAGTGCTTCTGAAACGTTGAATGAGGGAGCCCCAACGAAGGGGCTGCTTCACTGTGAAGCCCTATGGGAATGAAAGTGGTGGAAGTCGGGGTGCCTGTCCTAAGCTCTGGCCATATGCTAGCCCGATAACCAGTTATCACTTATTCGTTCATTCATTCATTCAAGGAGCACCTACCCAGCCCCTCTACTGTAATATCCTACCCAACACGAGCCAGGCTCTGAGGTTACCATGGTGACTCGGGTTGGGACCACAACTAGGTATTCACTGGGCTGGGGTGGGGGTTGAGAGGAGCACTGGGGCAGCTCGTGTCAAAGCCTCCAGTCCCTCAAAGGCAAGCTGGGGCCACCTACCAGCCACACCCTCTCACTCTGCACTTCTCCACTACCGAACCCACTGAACATGACCTTCCTTCTGGCTAGTCCTTCATTGTTCTTCCCAACTTTGTTCACAGCAGGGCCCAGCACCATAGTAAATGTACAGGATGGGTAGGGGCTACTGTTAGTCCCGGCAAACGTAAGCACAGTTCTCAGCGCTTTGTGACATTACTGGGGCTAACGTCACTGGCGGCTAAGGGACGGTGACTCCCATTTAGCTTCTGTTCCTCGGTCTGGCTTTCTTGGGTACTTCTTGTGGGAGGCGGAGCAGGCTGGGCACCACTGGGGATTCCTGGGTTCTGTGTGTCTTTGAAATGCCACCTGGCCTCCACCGGGGACCAGCGGGTCATAGGGCCTATGGACTCTAGCATAATACAGAGACGGTGTCTTCCACGGGGCTGCCTGAAGATGATAATAGTGTGGGGGTCATTGGGAGTTATCCGGGTCCAGGCCGCAGGGGCTTCGACAAGGCAATATGGTGTGGTATGTCGGGCCAGGGGGCCTTACCACCCACTCATTTGTTCTGATCTCATGATTCTTTCAGGTTTTGAATTTGGAACGTCAGAACCCAGTCACGTGGCTGCTACCAAAAGATACTGTTAAAATGCAACTAGAATTTTGTTTTGGTATTTTTTACACATAAGCTGCAAATCTTTGCAGGATTTTCCCCTTCCCAGGGTAAAGAGAGAGAAGAGGAAGTGAAAACAGGAGGGGAGAATTTTCTTACGGCGCCTCTTGCCCTGCAGATAACAACCAAAAACCCCCTTGGGTTTGAGCAGAGACTTGTACTTTTGAGTAGCTCGAGCCCATTCACAGACTGCCTCGTTTGGTTCTCAGAGCTCCCCTAGGTGGGAGGCGGAATTCTGAGCTGCCCCACTTTTCCTCTCATTTGCAGACAGGACACACTCCTGGGGCTGGAAGCAAGGGCTGGGCACTGGCTATTCCGGGAAAAGGAGGTAATTCTTCCCAGCTATTCAGGAGAGGGGCTGGGGGTTTCTGAGTTTCCTCAGGACGGCTCATTCCCACCTGGTGGAGTAAGGTCTGCGAAAACAGGGATCCTCACCGGCTGTCCTCTGGGTGGAGCCCTTTGGCCGCAGAAGACAGAGGAGCTGTGCTCACCACACAGAAGCACCATCTGCTAATTGGTCCCAGCTGCGGGACTCTCCTGGATGCTGGAGATCCCCCACCCCAAAGCCCGGGGACTTTGAGAGCGCCTAACTGTAGTATCTGTCTTCAAGAGGGGGTGACTTCCCCAGAACCTGGTAGGCTTGTCTCCAAACTTTCTTGTTGCTTTAGCAGGCTTCGTGGATGACCTGGTATATGGAACAGGCCAGGGTCAGGTGGGGAGAATATGGAGGCCAATGGATGAGGCCCTGGTCTCCTGATGCAGACAGACATGGACACCAACAGGATGTGGGGCTAAATAGAAGGGTTGGGGCGGGGGGCGGGGAGTGCTAGAGGTGACTGAGGCAGCCTCGTGTTGGAATCCCAATGCCAAGTACCAAGGCAGAGTCTCCCGACCCAGTGCCCCCTGCTCTGGGGGCCACATACTCTGCGCTGAAGATCAGCAGTGCACGATAGGGCAAAGGAGAAGTTCCAGGGTCGCTGGAGTGTTTGCGGTTCAGATGGTTCCATTCCCAGGGCCCCTTGGGAAGACTCCATCGTGTGGCTTAGTTGAACTGAGAATGTTTGACAGATATCAAATGCAGGGCCACAGGGCTGCACACCTAAGTGCCCAAAAGAGAAGCAGCAAGACCGTTGTGCCAGAGGCCCTCTCCCCCTTCCCACTCCAAGGTGCACTGTCTCCCTCTTCTGAACTCTGGCTCAGAGGACCAAGCAAGTGACCCCTGCTGGAGGCATTCAGTCCATCTCTCTCCTCTGTCTCCAAGATTCCAGTTCCTTGGGCCTGTGCCCAGGTCCCCCTCATCTCAGATTGTGCCCCATCACCTGGCTGTCGAGCAAGCTGTCAGAAAGTATTGAATGAACACGTGACAAAGATCCATCATTCACTCCCCGGCCTCTGCCTACCATCGTCTTTTCTGGAGAAAAGACAGTTTGCTTTTGTCTGTGTCTGAGGAAGAGGCTGGGACAGAGCTGGGAAGAAAATTTCACAGCAAATTCTCCCCTGGATCTGGGAGAGTTGAAATCTTGTCAGGGTCAGGATCCAGGCTCCGGGGTCACGCAGCCAGGACTACTGGGAATATCAGAGCCTTTGCTGGGCTGAGACAGGAGGAAGAGGGCAGAAATGTTTGCAAACCGGGCCCCGGCATTGCAGGAGTTTGCCTGGCCTATGGGCTTGGGCCAGGTGGGCTGGTTTTTGGATGAGGCCAAGAAGGTTCTATTGAGGTAGATTCCCGTTTCTATCTTCCTGGGGTACAGCGAGTGAGGTGAATGACAAGGAGCAAAGGGGCTGGGCATCCTCTCAGGGCCACCTTGGACCGACCCCAGAACCATGTTTGCAAATGGGTAAAGCTCTGGTACAGAGCTGACTCAATAACGATTTAAATTTCCTACAATCTAATACCTAGTTCCTTGTCCACAATCCAGGCCAGGCCTTGGGGGTGGGGGAGGGCTTGGGTCCTGGGATAAGCACTGGGTGGAGAACATAATGGGATGGGGCCTCGCTGGTTTCCCTGGAGCCTTGAAACCGGACGAACAGGAAGCATCCTGTTTAAAACTTACATAAACAACCCTAAGCCTTTTCTGAAGTTCCACGGAGAGGGGGCAGGGGGAGCCTGGGGGGCTGAGGAAGGGAGAGGCGGCTGGGTGGCTGCCTCTCATTGGCACTAGACCCACCTCTGAGCCCCAGAGCTGGGGCCTCAGCAGCTGGGAACCGGTCCTGGTGGCCTCCGGGCCGCCTTTGTCATCCGCACACACGCCAGGGTTGGTGGACGCTGCTCAGCCCAGCCTGGCTGTTGAATCAGCCTCATGTCTTCATTTTGATGGCAACTTAGATTTGTTATCCTTCGAAGATCATCTGTTGGATGGACACCCGCCTCTTGTTCATCTCCCAGCCCGCCTGTGGGCAGCTCTGCAAAGCCAGAGTCTTCGCTTGGGGCCTGGGTGTTCTGGCGACAGCTCCGGCCCCGGCAGGGTGAGAAGATGAACGAAATAATTATGCCCCATGAGTTGAAAGGAGAATTAATTCCCCTGTGCAAACGTTGGTTCCTTCTCTTCCCGGGTGACTTCAGATGTGTTAATCTAGGACTCTCCTTTGTGTTGGAACAGGTCTCATTCAGAGCAATCGAAGGGGGGTTTTAGCTTTATTTTTCATTAGTGTGTAGCACATGCGAACTTTATATAAATATAAACTGAGTTTTGAAAAGAGAAGAATTAAACCATCACCCCTCATCTTACCAAAAACACCCTGGGCCCAGTTTCCCTTCCAGTCCTCATCCAGATGCATATTTAATTATGTGATCCGCAAAGATATTTACCTTTTGAAAGAACCTAACTGGAGAGCGTATGCACAGCCCTGCGTGGCTCCATCATCTTTCTCATCATCATTAACCCCCCCAAAATATCTCTAGGCTCGTAGTTTATTTAATCAACCTCCTGTGGTTAGAAATGTGATTGCTTCTTTCGCGCTCTGAACCGAGGTGTTCACCTGTCTTTTCCAGGCTCTGTCCATCCCCAGGGGCCAGGCAGAGGAGGTGGTCTAGCTTCGGGGGTCTGGCAGGGTTCACGTGACTCCAGCTGCCCCTCATGTGCCCCCTCCCCCCTGCACAAGTCCTGGGCCTGATTCCTGCCAAGTGTTTCTTGCTCTGTTCAGGTGCCCACACGGAGCTCCTCACTGCTCAGTTGGGTAAAGGACATTTCCAGGGCACATTTGTGCAAAGTGTTCCATCCATGCCAGCGTTCGCCCATGGGACTCTGACCACGTGCATAGATCACTCCTCGACCAAACGAAAGGCAGGCGCCAGGTCATACTGAGTCTTTATTCCTGGTGCCTTGGAGGGTTCTTGGTGTATAATAGGTGCTCAGTATGGGCGCCTGGGTGGCTCAGTGGGTTAAAGCCTCTGTTTTCGGCTCAGGTCATGATCTCAGCGTCCTGGGATCGAGGCCCACATCGGGCTCTCTGCTCAGCAGGGAGCCTGCTTCCCCCTCTCTCTCTGCCTGCCTCTCTGCCTCCTTGTGATCTCTCTCCTGCTGTGAAATAAATAAATAAAATCTTTAAAAGAAAAAAAAATAGGTGCTCAGTAGTTGTTGAAGGAATAAAAGTTGAAAGAATGATTCACAGCTCACAAGGAAACATGTAAGTCACCAACCCCAGCTCTTTCCCTGGCCTGCTGCAGAATCTGACACAGGGCTCTGTCACAGGGCCAAGGGGCTGTGACTCAGGGCAAAGGGCTCTTTATTCAATAGCTTACTTCCTGCCTCTCTCAGAATTCTGCTCTTTCCTCCCCATTCCCTGATTCCAACCACGAGGTAATGATGGTTTAATCATGCAGGTCCCAGGGTGCCTGGGTGGCTCAGTCGGTTATGCGGCTGCTTTCCGCTCAGGTCATGATCTCAGGGTCCTAGGATGGAGCTCCACGTTGGGCTTGCTGCTCAGCAGGGAGTCTGCTTCTCCGTCTCCTGCTGCTCCCCCTGATTGTGCTCTCTCTCCCCTTCTTGCTCTCTCTCTCAAACCAATAAATAAAATCTTAAAAAAAAAAAAAAAATGCAGGGTCCCCACTACACCCCCTACATCCAGCTTTAGATTGCCTTTTAGTCAATAGGGTGGCCAGCTTGTCTCAGCTTGCCCGGGACTTTCCCAGTTTTAGCCCTGAAAGTCCCCACTCAGTCCCAGTGAAAGAGGTCAACCTGAGGGTTTTGTCCCAGCTCCCTGCATCCAGTTCTTAACAATGTCCTGTAGAGGGTGCTGGAGGCAGAGCCCGGGAGACAGGCGGCCAGGTGGAGGGAGCATATGTCTGCCCTCCTTGATAGGAGGTAACACCACCTGAACACCATCAGATTAGGGTTTCTGTCTCCCGCCAGAGGGGGTCAGAAAGTAGCCCATCTCCTCCCCCTCCCGCAGGAAGCCCACACCTGTTGCAGAAGAGGGCGTTACCTCGTCAGACGAGCCTGGTGCTCGGAGCCCTCTCTGTTTCTTGGCCGCAAGAAGGCAAATCATGTATAAATCTATTGCTCTTGGTCTCCGGCTCCCAGACTACCCGGTGTGTTCTCGCCGACGGCAGCTCTGACTGCCCTGACAGCAGGACACTCCAGCTGTGCTGACCTAGACCATCTCCGGCCACAGCAGAACAAACCGGCTTGCTTCTTTCTAATTGTGTCTACCAAGTACTCACCTGTCCCTGGTTTATGGACCTACCTTGGGAAGTGGGAGATCATCAAATTGACTTTCACAAGTGGGGGGCGATAATGGTAAGATAATCTTGCTACAAGAGAGGAGACCGGTGCAGATCCTGCTTTGGGCGTTAGGCTGGCTGCGGTCAACAGCGAGTCAGCTATTCCGATAAGCACAGCTTTCCTGGTGCTCCACGCCTCAGCCCCCTGCTCTCATGAGTGACCTTGACCGCTGAAGCATAGATGTGCTCAACGGGGTTGTGAAGTGTTTAGAAACAGATGGTATTGCACGGGGTCCTTACCGATCTTGTATTTGCTCGCTCTTTGCTATTAAGCTTCGTACTTTGGCGATAATTACATTTCAACAGGTATTCTGTGAGAACTGTTTTTGCAAGGAGGGCCTGGCTGAAAACACCAACATAATGGTCTAAAAACACAGAGATTCTATTTGTGACTTGACACGTCTTCAGCGTGGGTATTTCCACCTGTGCAAATATCTGGGCAATGCCAATTAGGATACGAGTCTTTGTTAATGCTCTCAAATGAGAAGGTGTTTGTTTTTAAGCCCTCCTCCCTCTTAAAAAAAATCATTTCAAGAGCTGGAGGGGTTATGAGAATCCGGTGGTACTTTGAAAGAGTTGTGAAAGAGAGACGGCCAGGGCTGGCAGGCAGTCTGAGTTCACACCTCACCGAGGGACGTATCCATTCCCCCTAGTGCCGGACTCTGGTGGGTCTGGGGTAGGGGTGGCAGGCGCCCTGTCTCCATCATAAATTGTGTGATCTTGGACAAGTTATTTCACTTCTCTGGACCTCAGTCTGTCCATTTTTAAAGCTGAGCTCGTCAGGTTGTTGTAAGGGTTAAATGAGATGAGTGCATGGAGCATGGAATTCTGAGCCTGGTGACTGGCCGGGGTTCCACAACACTTTGTTGAAGAATCAAGCTTCTCCCTTTACCTGTCCTCCAAGCTGACTGCCTACTGGGTCAAGCCAATATTACATCAGCTAGAATTATATGGCGGTTGATTAAGTAAGGCCTTCTGTGTATTTCGATACACTTGTTGAGTGAGTTTAGCTGTTTCCCACACTTTCCCAGGCAGGCACTCTGTCTCAAACCACCATCATTGCCCTCACCCCGCCACCACCGGCAGTTAACCCTTACTGCATGTGTCCCATGTACCAGGCATCAGGCAAGGTACTTTCATCTGCCTCTCATTAGCTTCTCCCAGTCACCCTGGGAAGTCGATACTGGAGGAACTTAGTCCCCATTGTGCAGATGGCATCCCTGCTCTTGAACCAGGAACTGCACTAAAGCCTGTGTTCTTGACCCCACTCTTCACTGCCTCTCTTCATGGGACAGATCTCACCCTTTACAGGTTGGATTGCACTATTTTTGCAGAGTCCATCAAACTCTGCTCTGGATACTAGCCACAACCTGTTTTGGGTGTCTGGTGACAACTCAAGGTGCTGTCCCTTACTATAGGATTTCATGGCAAGGAAAGTGATCCGGGTCTCAAACTGGCATAATGGGAAACATTCAAGAACGATGTCAAGGGGCACCTGGGTGGCTCCGTGGGTTAAAGCCTCTGCCTTTGGCTCAGGTCATGATCTCAGGGTCCTGGGATCCAGCCCCACATCGGGTTCTCTGCTTGGCAGGGAGCCTGCTTCCCCCTCTCTCTCTGCCTGCCTCTCTGCCTACTTGTGATCTCTCTCTCTGTCAAATAAATAAGTAAAATCTTAAGAAAAAAAAAGAAGGATGTCAAATGTTTGGCAAAGTTCAGTTCAATTAGGCTTGAGCAGGGTTTTTTGTTTGTTTTTTAAGTAGGCTCCATGCCAGCGTGGAGCTTGATGTGGGACTTGAACTCATGAGCCAGAGATCAAGACCTGAGCTGAGAGCAAGAGTCAGAGGCTCAACTGAGTGAGCCATCCAGGCGCTCCTTGGGCAGGGTTTTGAGTATCTTGAGGGTCTGCTCTCCCCAGAAGAAGCTATAAAGAACAGTTCTAGGTCTGGCTCCTATGGCTGGCTCTTAGGTGAGTCATCCAGTTCTCTTCTTTGGACCTCAGTGTCCCCTTCTGGAAAATGAGGGGATTAAACCAAATCGGTGGTTCTCAAAGCTTTGATGTTCTAGATTCCTAGGCTCTCACCTGGTAGGCTCTAATTCATTAGGGTTGGGTGTGGCCCTGGGCAGGCTCCCTGGGGAAATTCTGATGCTCATTAATTTGAGAATCGTCCACCTGGACCAAGACTGACATTTGATTTGAAAGCTAATGTTCCAGGATATGTGGAGTGCTTTTTGAGGAGGAAGACCCATACCCGTCCAGAGTGCACACACAGGAAGAGGCGGGTAAAGTTTAGAGAGTAAGTAACTGTACCTGCAGCCATCTGATATTGGTACTTCCTGAAATTTCTGAACCTCAAGTCCTGTAAAAGGTTCCCCAAAGCTCACAGACTGACAGGAAACCACAACAGGGGTAAAATGCAAACATAACACACCCTATCAGACATGGGGGCAGCTCTCCATGCAGCATGGTAACTCGTAGCATTGAGGTTTAGAAGTCTTTTGCTTTAAACGGGTGCATTTTTCTTTTTTTTGGTGGTATGGAGAACTCTGAAGGAAAGGAGATGAGGATTCAAAAAGGAATAATTTTTCCGCATTATCTCTCAGTATAAGAACACTGATTTCCAAGTAGTTTCTTTTGTCTTTAAGTCTTTCAGATTATTGATCCACAGTGATGAAATCCTAGGACACATATGCAATCTCCACATCATTTATTATCTTGGGCTACAGACTTCTTTTTTTCCCTCCAACAAACTGGTTTTGTAGAGGTTGATTAACTCTGGCCCAAAATTACAAAGACAGATTTCACTGGTAAAGTGATCTACTCTAATATTAACTTTAGGAAGTTAGAAAATAAGACTCAAAGGTATCAAAAACACATGGGCATATAGTAGGTGCTCAAAAAATGTTGGCCTTTAATATTAGGTAATCACAGGATCAGATTTCACTAATTTGTCCTTGAGTTACAAACTGTTGTTGACTCAGGGATAGTTTCTTTCTTTCTTTCTTTAAAAGATTCTATTTATTTATTTGTCAGAGAGAGAGAGAGCACAAGCAGGCAGAGTGGCAGGCAGAGAGAGAGGGGGAAGCAGGCTCCCTGCCAAGCAAGGAGCCTGATGCAGGACTCGATCCCAGGACCCTGGGATCATGACCTGAGCTGAAGGCAGCAGCTCAACCAACTGAGCCACCCAGGCGTCCCTCAGGGATCATTTCTAAGAAGATAAGGTTTCTGAACCTCCAGGTAGCAGGAAATATACTTCCCTTCTATACTTCAGGAAATATACTTCTTCTATTCTTTCTCTATGGTCCTTTATCCAGACTATTCTGCGGGATCCTTCAGATGATTTTGGATGATGTGCAGATTTTCTAAATAATGTTCTTTAGAATAGTACTTATTTAAGTATAAACATCACCAGTAAAATACCTGTATTTAAGAGTATTTTCTTTTTGGGGCATCTGGTGGGTCAGTCTGTTAAGTGTCTGCCTTCAGCTCAGGTCATGACCTCAGGGTCCCAGGATGGAGCCCCAGTCATTCTCCCTTCTCGGTGCAGAGCCTGCTTCTCTCTCTACCTCTTGTCCCCACCCCCACCCCCCATGCTCTCTCTCTCTCTCTTGCTCTATCTCAAATAAAATATATTTTTTTAAAAGAGTATTTTCTTTTTATGACAAAAGACCATGGTTTCACATTTATGCTGATATAAATTTTCCTTCTAAAATGAATGATTCAAGTGGAATAAGTAAGTTGTTCAGAGAAAGCTGTTAAGTAGTAATAGTACAGGTGGTACCCAGAAATGGTAGAAATTGGGGCAGTGCATGCAAATGACTGAGTTTTGAGAAGTACTACGTTAGTGAATTGAACCCATTTGCCTCCCATTTTGGTCCATATGAAACTGTTAATCAACACTCGTTTCATAGAGTTTTCATCTATACTATAGTTATAAACATTTTTGTGCTAGACAGGACCTTAAGGTCATCAAAGAACAACCCTTGTTTAGACAGGTGGTTTCTGAGGTCTCGGGATGTGCCTTGACTAAGAGCAGTACATGGAGAAGGAACTATGATTTTCCCCTATTAGAGAAAACATTAGTGCTTTCTAGTAGTCCAGAAGTCAAGGGTAGAAAAGGCATAGTCCTTTACCCCCATTTCATTAAGAGACACTGGAAGAGAGAAACTGTGTCCTATGGCAGGATCTCAAGGTGCATTTGTCTTGAACTACTTGAAGGTCTTTTATTTGGGAGAGGATTACATTTATTCTATTAGACTTCAAGGTATAGAAGGACCAGGGGGTTGACAGAAAGCAGATTTTAACTCAATGAAGAGAAATACTTCAACTAAACAAGGAATGAACTGTCTTCAGAGAGGATGAGCTCCCCAAAACTAGAGGTGTTTATTTTAGCAGTGCATGACAACCCTAGGGGACACAGGGAAGGGGATGTTCTCTATCCAAGGACTGGATGGGACCTAAGGTCTTTGCCACTCATGAATGTCAAGGAGTCTGAGGTAGTCTTTTCTTCCTTTCAAATGGCTTATCATAAGAAACCATTATCTGCAATTGTCTCAGTTTTATGTAAAAAGCAATTAAATCAATTGGGAATTTCCCCTCCCCACAGAACACTTGATTAAAAAAATTATGCAAAAAAAATTATAAGAACCTTTCTGGTGCTAAATGAGAAAACATGTGAACATAAGCCCACTGGTTTAACTATTTCCTGCAATGTATTTTCTTTTTTTTTTTATTTTTTTATTTTATTATTTTTTATTTTTTTAAAGATTTTATTTATTTATTTCACAGCGGGAGAGAGATCACAAGGAGGCAGAGAGGCAGGCAGAGAGAGAGAGAGGGGGAAGCAGGCTCCCCGCCAAGCAGAGAGCCCGATGTGGGCCTCGATCCCAGGACCCTGAGATCATGACCTGGGCCGAAAGCAGAGGCTTTAACCCACTGAGCCACCCAGGCGCCCTCCTGCAATGTATTTTCAAAATCAGGTGGGGATTTGCATTTAATCAGGGCTTTGTTTAATAAAATGCAGTAATTATTAGAGGGATATGTAGATCAGTCTGGTAAATCAAAAGTTCCATCATTTTACACTCAGAAAGCTGCTATTAAGAGTTTATTCTTGTGGGTGCCTGGGTGGCTCAGTGGGTTAAAGTCTCTGCCTTCGGCTCAGGTCATGATTTCAGGGTCCTGGGATCGAGTCCCACATTGGGCTCTCTGCTCGGCAGGGAGCCTGCTTCCTTCCACTCTTCCTTCCAGAGTGATCTCTCTCTCTCTGTCAAAAAAAAAAAAAAAGAAAAGAAAAAAGAGTTTATACTTGGACTATAAAATGCAGAATTATTAGGTTGAATCGGGTGAACTTGTCATTTTGTAGACAAAAACCTACACTGGCAATTTCAAATGTTCAGCCTAATACTAAAGATATTTATAAACAGCTTCAATAACTTCCAACGCATTTGGATATTGTTTTCTACTAAGCTCAGAATTTTCCTTTGCATACTGATCAAAGAAACATTATCACAGTACGCCGAATTAGAATTCAGCATGATTTCTTCTAAAAAGGCTCTGAGTTCCTTTTGACTTGTTATTTGCACAGCGGATTTTTCATTTGCAAAGATGTTAAGCTCTCTAATGTGCAAACCATTAAGAAGCCAATTGTTCCAGCAAGGTTTGCCTAGTGATGAGAAACAAGATAAAACTCTTGTGCATGCTGGAACTAGGTGGGGAGCCCGTGTGTGGTAGTGCTTGGGGGTAGAGATCAATTCATGAAATGAGGATTTAACAAAGCATAATCCCAGCTTCCTTGCCTGTTCACATGAGAAACCAAAGCTTCAATTTAACTGCAGGCAGTGGGAGTTTCACACTGTCAGCACCAACTGTCTGAAACCCCAAACTGGTATCTAAATGTGAAGGACCAAAACTAAAAAATTTAGACTGACTTAGTTAAATGTCAGATTCTCTTTTCAAATGTACTGAACCGTTTTATCTTTCCATTGGATGTTCATACTGTGTTAAAATGGGATAGCTCCTACTAACTTTCCCTCAAAGTTCTGTTTTTCAGAATAATACTCATGTACTGCAGCAGAACCATTTAAAAATACATGCTTGTTGACAGGAGAGATAAGAAATTTGAAACTCTGGTGAGAAAACTAGGGGGCTGTGGGGGATTCCCCCTCCCATTTTTTGTTAAAAATTAATGAAAATATAAGCCCTTAAATTCTATGCATTCATACCCAAATGCACTCAAAGTCATGGCTTTTTGGAGAAGGTTATGAGACAAAGCAGCTCCATCTATTTTACAGTTGAAACAGGCTCTTTTTAAGTGACTTGCCCAATGCCTACGGGGATATGGAAAGAAAAAAAGAATCAAAGACCTCAATTATATCCCACATTCTCAAAGAAACTAAGAAACCTCTCCAACATTGGTGATTTCTGCAACAGATCACTCTGACACAGGGGAATTTTAATTCAATCTTCCCTGCCCTGCGGTTAAAAGCGGTCAAATCTCATCTGATTAAATTCATTCTTCAGCCAGTTGCCCTAGCATGCTTGTGGGCAGGCTGAGCAGAGATGTGCTTGTTTTCCAGTGCCCTCTTCAGCCTGGCAAAGGCGCCACTTCCATCATCTTAGGGACTTCAATACCTCGGCAAACGACCCGATCCTGCTCTGGCACTCTTTCCACACATGTATTCAACAACGTCTCTGCCCCATTTTGACAAAGGGAATGCACCAACGGAGCTATCTAATTTGTTGGGTAGAGGGCTAAATTCTTAGCCCTACAATGTCCGACACTTAGAAACTGATCTATTTGACCGGTTAGTTCTTCAATTCACAAACAGGAGAAAGATCCCACGTGCTGTTAGAGAAACAGAGATGGGGGCTTGTTTCCACCCAGTCTCAAGCTTCCTTTTCTCCTCTCATTCTTGGGGCTGAACAAGCGCAGTCGGTCATAACCACTGCATGTTGTCAGCTCAAGCTCAACAGCAGTGAATCATAAAAAACATCAGTATAAATTAAGTCATGTCTTCATGAGGTTTTCTGCACACAAGCAGACATGACTATAAGGAAACTGATTTTCACAAATGTTTGAACTTAATACTGAAGCAGTATGGACGTTATTGGGTGAACCAAAGGCCCTAGCTGAGGATGCAAATTTTTAATGGCTGTGGGAACCCACTCCCTGCTGTTACTGCGTTACAGTAACAAAATGATACACTTGCTTGGCATAAGAAGTGATAAAAACACAGAGACATTTTTTTCCACTTATTTATTACATTTGGACCTTTAAGAAACATATACCATCAGATATACCACTATTCAGTAAAAATCTATTCTAGTTTTTGGGAAGCATACGTGTCACAAACTGTCTTGCTTCTAGTCTCCGAGACTTTACTAAGAGTTTATCAAAAAGGTAGGCTCTGATCTATGGAATCCTGAGCCTTGAGGTTTTTGGAGTTTTGATTATTATAGAACAGTTTCAAAGGGACGAACTGATTTCCCAGCTGTTTTCCACCTGGCATGGGCTAATTTTTTTGAAGTTGTCTAGTCCACCGCAAGACTATTCAACTCCTTAAGCTTTGTGACCTGTCTTTGGAAAACGTGGTAAAAAAGTAATTTTTTCTTCTGTACAATAAGGATGAATTTATCAGAACACACCCAACATGAATTATAACAAAAAGCAATATACATAATGTGTTATGTGCTATGTTCATTTTAATGACTACTTCATAAGTTGGCAACTACTAGAACTATGGAGACTAATTCTGGATCAATACGATATAAGCTTAGTTGCAGTCAACTCCTTAACACAACTCTTGGTATGCGACATTGACTAAAAATATAAAAGGGTAAGTGAACAAAAACATACTCATACATGATCACGTTTTCAAGAAGCTACTCTTTGTGGAAGTATAGAGGAAAGGGGACTTTCGGGAAGCTGCTGATGGGGACTGGGAGGTTTAAAGCTATGGCTCTGGTTTAAGCACCCCAGTGAGCTGTAGGAAGGCATTTGTAAGAGTAGATTGTGCAGCATCAAAGGATAACTCTCTAAAAGAGGTGGGCGTTTTCTCAATTAATTTAAATTCTGAGGCTTTCAGTAGTTGAGGGCTAGAAATAAGAACCATCTTCACGATGGCTCAGGAAAGGTGACTGTGCCATTTGGCTTGTGATGCTAAATGGTCCAAAAGCCTTTGGTGGTGCGACAAGGACAAGAAAAATATTAATATACAAACCACATAACACCATTAAAACTCAAAAAACATTTTTTTTCATTTAAAAAAGTACTTAGAACACATAAAACAAGGCAACATTTATTCTTTCTTCTCGTCTTCCGGGGTGGGGTCTGTTGGCGGCTCCTCCACCGTGGCACTGTTGCTCTCTGAGCCAGTGTTACTATCACTGGTCCCTTCCTCAGCCATACTGTCCACCCCCTCCTGCCCGCTTTCCTTGTCCTCAGGAGTAGATGTGCCTTCTTCACCATTCTGTTGGCTTTCCGTTGCTTCTTCAAGGTGTGTCTCCTCTGTAATCATACATGTGCCACTGTCAGTTCTAAGACAAAAATTTATTCTTCTAATTATGCTGACAATCTCGAGCTATGCTGTCCAACATGGTAACCACTCACCGCATGTGATATTATGCATCAGAACGAGCTAGGGTGACTGAGGAACTGTTAGCACCTTTGAAACAATTCAGGTTTGAAAATCTACTACTTAGCTATAAATTTACAAAAGCTAAATACAGATCAAGTATTTCTGATGAAAATTTAGATTCTAAATTTCGATGTGCTACAGGTATAAAAGACACATCAGATTCTGAAGACTTAGTATGAAAAAGAATGTAAAAAGTTAATACTTAAAAATGTTGATTACATGTTGAGATATTGTTTAAGATATACTGGGTTAAATAAATAAATATATTCTTATTTTTTAAGATTTTATTTATTTGACAGAGAGAGAGATGGGGGAGTGGGAGAGGGAGAAGCAGGCTCCCTGCTGAGAAGGCAGCCCGATGGAGGGCTCGATCCCAGGACCCTGGGATCATGACTTGAACCGAAGGCAGACGCTTAACTGACCGAGCCATCCAGGTGCCGCTAAATATATAATCATTAATTCATTTGTTCTGCTTTAATTTAAAAAATGTTAGAAAATTTACAATTACACAGTGACTTACATTTTCTTTCTACTGGACATAATGCTGTTCTGTGCTTTGGATTTAATTAGTGAGAAAGCAGGTATGGAAAGGATTATAAGGGCAATATTTAGGTACTTTGTTAAATGTCATGCTGGGTTGTTTTCTGTAAGAAATTAAGAACTTAAGATTTTTTGCTCTAGTAGTCTCAATTTTGTTTTTCTCCTTCAGCTAAAAGGATAAAATCTGAGTAAAGATCCATAGGCATGCTCTACTCATAAATGACAGAATAGAGGCAAAGGACATAATGTTCTGTCTAGTTGCAAAATGAGCAAAGAATCATACTCCATACCCTAATTCTCAAGCTCCTGCTTTAACCACAAAAATATACTCATGCTCCAAATTTGTAAAGACAAAAAATATGTTCACACAAAACAGAAAAAGGCTCAGATAATGAAACTTAAAATCTGACTATCTGAAATGCTAATCTGCTGAATGAAATATTATAGTAACATCTGGTAAAGTGATCTATATTCCATTAAATGTTTTCCTGATGTCAAATTGGAAGTTGTCAGTTGAATGCCAAGTATGACTACTGTCCCTCCCCCTGCTTGCAGTGACGGCCCAGGGAGCCTTTGGCTGTATTTCCTAGAACATTTTTAACTTATTCCTGTTTACATACGGCACTGGGCAGGGTCAAAATAGTGCCAGAAGGTGAGGTGATCTCGAAATTTCAAGTAATCGATTTTTTTTTAAATCAGTATTTTGTGAAAGTTTTACATGTTATTTTGTGCCTTGAGGAAGGCTTTTAATCAGGAAAATCAGTATGCCTAGAAGTAAGAACTTCTCTTGAATGGGGTCAACAAACCTTTTCCATAAAGGCTAGATAGTAAAGATTTTGGGTTTTGTGGGCCAGGAGTCTCTGCAATGACTCAACTACACTATGGTAGCCCCAAAGCAGCCATAGATAATACGTAAACACACAGGTAAGGTTGTGTTCCGACGAAACCTTATTTACGAAAAGAGGCAGGACAGGATTTGGCCTGCAGGTTTTACTTGCCCAACCCTGTCCTAGGACACCAAAGATGCTTGATCCTAAAAGCAACAACCACATATTATGTTTTAGCAATAAAGGTTAAAACACTGAGTGCCAATACCATGTCAAATCCAATACTAAGTGATTTTATGTACATTTCCTCATTTGTCCTCTGGAACTCACTCTCAGAGGCTGGTACCAGAGCACCTACAAATGAGTTAATGGATTTAATAATTTATCCAGTCATATTCTAGCAAGTGGTGAAAGAGTATTAGAGCCAGATCTGTCTGACTCCAGGGCCAGTATTCTCAACCATTCCTGTCACTATACTTTATACGCCTAACCCGGAAAATGACATGACTCAATCCAGACAAATAACCAAGACCTCAAATAGCCAGATTAAAGACCAATGCCCCAGTGCTGTTTTGTACGGACATCATGCAGTAGATTTATGTGAATCTACTACAGAGGTTAGGATTTGGAAGGAAATGCGTAGATCGTATAGAAGATAGCCCTTGACACGGACTTTGCGGTCAGCGGTCAGGTTACCTGTCTCCATCGGGATGCTCTCGTCGTCCTTCTTCTCCTCCGTCTTACTAGCAGCTTGCTCTTCCTCAGGAACCATGCTGCTCTGACTGCGTTCAGCTTGCTCTGCTGCCTCTTTTTCTCTTTCCTCCTGCCTTTTTCGAGCCTGTTCCTCTGCCTGTGCAATTTCAGCAGCAATTTTTTCCATATCCACTTCTACTTTTAAACCGCACAACTAGTAGCCAGAAAGAAAGAAAACTCTTAGTAATGTTCTTTTCTTACGATCTTTGAACCAGAGAAATTATTTCAGAAGTGGGTTTTCTTGGCGATGAACTATATTCATATATATGGGAGGGAAAAAAAAGTGATTCTAGGTCTTCTCTGAAACTCCTGTGTCTACAGGAAAAGAAAGTTGCTCTAGTGGCCACTGAACAGCAAGTGTTACAGAATGGTTAGAGAAGCAATGCTGAAAGCACTGGATTTATACAGAAGGCTTCAGTTCCTATTGCAAGCTACCAAACATGGGGATTTACTTGTTGTAAGACAAAGTGTATACTATAAGCTACATTTAATGAATAAGTCTCAATAAAATGGAAATAACTCATGACTGCATGAGTTTAAATTAAACACCTGGGGACTCTAGGGTCTACAGGCTAGTACATGTGTGGATATTATATATCTTAAACCTACTGAAATTTGCCAGAAAATGGTAATAATTTCACAAAGCAAAGACCTTACCATTAGAGCAAAGTTCACCCTGTTTGAAAGTGAACAACATTCAGTAAAAACACAATTTTGAAGAAAGGAACAAGAAAAAAGTAACAGTCCAAGATGGGATGGGGAAGGAGACAAACCATAAGAGACTCCTAATCTCACAAAACAAACTGAGGGTTACTGGGAGGTGGGAGGGTAGGGATAGGGTGGATGGGTTATGGACATTGGGGAGGGTTTGCGCTTTGGTAAATGCTGTGAAAGATGTAAGCCGGATGATTCACAGACCTGTACCCCTGGGGCAAAGAATAAAAAATAAATAAATAAATAAATTTTAAAAAAAAGAGAAAAAAGTAACAGTCACGGTGATAAAAAGTACAGTGAACACATTGAATCGATACCCTTTTAAGTTCATTGTTAAATGAATCTGTGCTTTCCAGGAATTTCCTCTTCTTTTCCTGGTGTCGCTCTTCTATTTGAAGAAGTTCAGCTTCTAGTTTTCGCTGAAAGACATATGATCAGGCTTTATTACTACTGAATTATTTTCTTGAAAGCAAAATAGGTCCATGACAAAGGTTTTGAATTTTTAAATTAATATTGCACAATGCGTATAGCTAAGTTTTTAAAAACATAAAATGGAGCATAGAGGAGTGACTACAATTAACAAGTATGTTAAAAAATACTGTTCCAGGCCTGAGCAATTTCTTCAGAAAAAAGTATTTAGTTAAGCAGTAAAGGTTGAGAAGATGTCTTAAAACTCTTAATGCACAAACTTTGTAACACAAGAGTCTGTATTACAGTTTTAATGACAAGCTTATTAAATCTCTGGGAAACCTCCACTTCTCCAAGCCTCTTCCCTGAATCAGGAACAGGTCAGACTGAACACAGAAATATTTAGCTCGCAGACTGATGCATGGTATAGAATCATGCTGCCGGGGCTCTGTGACATCGGCCCAATTTATAATAACAAATGCTTTGTAACTGTACCTGATGAACCATTAAGGACTGGACCTGTCGTTTGAGGACCTGCATTCTAGCTGTTGTGACAACTGACCGAACGTCTGGCACCACACTCTCACTAAGGATTTCACTGATGAGGCGGTGGTTTCTCTGGAAACGGGCGGTGGCTGTATGCTTCATTGAAAAGCCATCATCATAATCTGGAATAAACAAGATGTCTGGAAATGAAGTCACCAGCAACCATAAACAGGAGAGAGTAACAACGTTAACACCTAAACACCAAGGAGCCTTGGCCCTCACTGATCTAACAAGGGGGCCCTTCCCTGCTCAGGGAGGAGTCTGCTTCTCCCTTTCCCTCTGTACCCCTCCAATGCTCTCTCTCAAAGAAATCAATCAATCCGTCAAATATTTAAAACAAAAACAAACCCCAAGGGGGCCTTAAGGGCATCATGGGAGCACTGGGGAAGTCATTTGATAAAAATCATGGGGAAGACATACTGCATTCATTGGCCAGGGTACTGGTTATTCTCATGAGATCTTTAAGTGATGATATGTGTCTGAGAAGGAATTGGCTCAAACACAAATGAGATAAAACCATGTGTCTTCTGGTCTGGAAATCCATCAATAGGGAGGGTGCATGTTACATCAAGACTGCAATGCCGCTGAATGGTTCACTCTCTTGGTAGTAATTTAAGGCATTTACACCTGGTGACAACACGGGAACCAGGCAGTGTCTTTGTCACTGTATTACTTTAATACTAAAGTAATGAAAATGCCCACTGCAGAGAAAACATTATCTCTAGCAATACTGTGTCCCAGACCACCACGAACATTTCATTTGATTAAAGAAACCATTAAAGCCCTAAGACAATTTTATGGGAAAAGAATATTTACTACCAAATTTTACTTTTTAATTTTTGTCAATCTACACATATACATAGTTGTCAGTGAGTAAAGATTTTATGTAGTTTTCATTCCCTCAAGTTCATACACATATAGCACAGATCTGGTTTATATGCTTATTTTTAATAGCTATGCAATAGTGTTTCCTTAATTTCAACCTTTGGTCTATTGCCTCCACAGTTTTGGACATATCTGCTAAAAATCTATACTATCATTTATTTAATATAGTTACTTAAATTAACTCACTTTTTAAAAAAAGCTTCCCCTTAAGGAACACACATTAAAATAAAAGTTTCTGGGCGCCTGGGTGGCTCAGTAGGTTTAGCGTCTGCCTTTGGCTTGGGTCATGACTCCAGGGTCCTGGGATCAAGTCCCACATCAGGCTCCTTGCTCAGTGGGGAGTCGGCTCCTCCCTCTCCCTCTGCTCCTCTACCCCCGCTGGTGTTCCTTCTCACACGCTCTCTCAAATAGATAAAAAAATCTTTAAAAAATAAAAATTAAAAAAAAGTAAAAGTTCTTCTCCGAACCACCTAATCATCTTGGTGTCTCACCAGAGGTGGAGGGACCACACTTTAGGAAACTGCTTGAGGCCCAAATTGTACTGCTATGTCACAGGTTAGCACCTCCCTTATTATTTGGTAATTAAGTAGTTCCCAAAATATTCATCATCATAAACACCACAGCTACAAACTGTTGTGCAAATTACTTTTTGTCTCCTTTCAAGTAATTTCTTTAGCACACATACTTCTGAAATTAAAATTACTGGAATATAGGATGCCATTAAAAAAAATTCTGTGATCTTATTTTTCTCAAGTTTTTCATATTCACACTTAAGATTAGACATGGTATATTCATGCTACCGCTATCTAAACTATATATATATATATATTTTTGTTTTTTGCTTTCTTCTTTCATTTATATGGCTCCAGTGTTGACCTCTGGGAGGGGAAATCAAGTCTTAGCAATCTGGGCTTGTCTTTCCTTACACTTAGAGTTGTCTGACTTTTGGGGGTGGGCTTGTATTTTCTAGTTATTTTCGAATTCACCAGCTCTTTACCTTGTTCTCTAAAATGCCATTTAAAAACCTTTTCGCTGTCTTGTATGGAAGCTGCCCTTCTCTTGGACTGATGCTAAATCCCACCTCACAAACTTTCCTCTTTCTACCATTTCTGAGGTGTGAAGTCCAAGGTCTGAAGTCACTCATCCTAGCATCTTCATTTTCACCTGTCCTTTCTTAACAGCTTTAAGTTCCTATCTTACACTTTTAAAACATAATGGGCCAAAGTCTGAGGAACAGAGAAGAGGATCTTCTTTTGAAAAGCGTTCCTGAGTGAAATTCTGAAGTCCCTCTCAATGTTTACACTGTCACCTTTCACCTAAAGAAAACTTTAACTGCTTCTACTTGTAGCTTCCATGTTGCTAATCTTTGTTTATACTCTTCTACTGATCCCTCATCATTCCAGTTATTCGTAGACTGGATCTTCTTCTCTTTTATTTGTTAGTTCTGTATGTTTTTCTTGCATTAATCATCCAATCTGAATAATTTTGGTTTGTTTGCACTAGCAAGTTCTTAGCACTGCTGATTCTGTTTAACACTCGGTATGATTTCTAATCCATATTCTATTCTGTATTTATGAGAATATTTGTCAGTATCCCAGTATCCCAGTCCATTCTTTTTTTTTTTTTTTAAGATTTTGTTTATTTATTTGATAGAGAGAGAGGGAGATCACAAGTAGGCTGAGGCAGGAAGAGAGGAGGAAGCAGGTTCCCTGATGAGCAGGGAGCCCGATGTGGGCCTCGATCCCAGGACCCTGAGATCATGACCCAAGCCAAAGGCAGAGGCTTTAACCCACTGAGCCACCCAGGCGCCCACCAGGCCATTCTTTTTAGACGAGATCAGGCGTGTTCAGGGTGGTATGGCCATAGACCAGTCCATTCTTTTTAAAAACGTTTCTCCCCCCTCTCCTTTCGGGTATATGTTTATTCATGTTTTATCATGAGTCACGATGGATTTCTGAATTAACTGGAAAACAATTTCATAATGCTTCTCCCCACTCATTAACTTTTTTCCTTGAGAGTTTTTAATTCAGCAAGTTTAAGGACCAATAGGAAACAGGACATAACCAGAAAGCACTGAGCTTTTTAAAAGCAGCTGAGGCAGAATTCTGGTTGTGACTCAAAACCTTTCCCACATTCTGAGCATAAAGATTCTGATAAACAATAGTTTTTGTTATTTTCTACACTAACAAGGATGTATCTTTCTCTTGTGGGAACTTCACATACAGATCTTAAGATAATTAATCAAAATACTGAAATGGCACTTAAATATGCTTTGTTTTCCATTTAGGGTAGGAAATAAACTTGAGACTGCTAGTATTTTAAAGTTCCCAGAGAACGTATAAACAAAACCCCATTTTAAAATTTTTTTTACCATCTGGATCTTCAGCAGGCTGGATGCTCATGTATGGCTCTCCTTTCTCCATGCGAGACTGTCTCTGTCGACTTTCTTCCTCTAAAGCAGCTTCTGCACGACTTTTTGCATTTATGTAAGCAAGGTATGCGGGGGAATTATGATAGGCCTTCATAGATTCATTGTACTCTATCTGAAATTCAAATGTTTTTCAGTTTTGTAATTAACATATTGCAGGTTATACAGATAGCTTGATGTCATTTGAATATCAAAAGACAGAATTATCTCCTTTTTACAGACAAGGAATCTGAAGACTAGAGAAAGTGACTTGACCCAGCAGACTGAGACAGTACAGCCTCAGCTGATTAGATCTTTTGTTTCTTTCATAATGAACAAGCAAATGTTTATGCATTTTATATTGTCTCCACCGTGGTCCCCATTCTACCTTTTCTGCTTCGTATTCGTTTAAATATTCTTGCTTTTCTTCATCAGTGAGATCTCGCCACATGCCACCAATAATCTTGCCAATCTCCCACAACTTTAGGTCAGGGTTGGAAGCTTTTACTTGGTCCCAGACCTTAAAAAGGAAACACGAAATTTCAGTACGGATGCCTTAAAATATAGACCGTTAAAAATACTTTTTAATATAGAAACTTTTAAACATAAACAAAAGCAGAAAGAATAGTATCAAGTCCCTATGTTCTCATCAGCCCACTGCAACAATTATCAATAGCTGGCCAATCTCATTTCCTCTGGTGGATTAATTCATGGCAGATCTCAAGACATCTCCAAACACTGCTGACAGTTAAGATGAGATAACCCAATAACATAGTCTCTGTCTCTCTAAAAGTTCCCAGAATTTAGAAGGAAAGTGGTTAATCTGCATAAAACAACAGACTGTATCATCAAATACATGTATAATAAGTGTGACCCAAAATTTCTAAATAGTGGTGAAAACAGCTAAAGCTCTTACTATTATAAAGATATTGGCTCTATTTGTTACTTTAAGTGAATACAGGTTCATCACCAAACCAAAACACAAGGGAAAACTCAAGAAGTGTAAAGAAAATGAGAATCACCATGAGCTTACTGTGTAGAGATAACCACTGCTTTCTAGGCTTTTTTTTCTTCTTCGAACTTATATATTGTTGCTATTGTTTTTATTAAAAATAAGATACTAATACATGTAGTCTTATATGCCTTTTTTCACTTCACATTTTTCTCATGTCACTGAATTTCTCCAAAGGGCTATGTAACACTGTCTTATGGACGTAAACCATTTATTTAATCATGTTCTTCCTGCTGGATTTTAGTTCTGGAATTCTGAAATCAGAACTAAGTTCTTTAAAAAGTGTAATTCCTTATCCTTTCCTCAGACTATGTACAGAAACCCTGGCTAAGCCATTATGAAATCTGATGTAAAAGTGAAGCAGCAAAGAAAGCAGTCCTTCCTCCCTCTGGCTCCTGGCACCTACCTTTCTGCTGTACCTCATGTAGGGCATCAGCGGCTTATCTGGTGGCTTTGGGGGTTTTGGAATCGTAATACCAGAGGATGCCTACAAAAGAGTTAAATACATTCATTATTCAATTGCAAGTAGTTCACCAGCAAAATGAAAAGAGAGTCCCTTAAAAAATTCTAATGCGCCTTTCTTCTACTCGTCCATGGATACAAGATTCTTATATTTTCTCCACTGAAAATAGCTATCACTGCAAATTCAGAAATGTTCACATCAAAAGAAAATAAAGAAAATGACTTTAGGCACATTATTTTAAAATATTTTACTTGGCAGTTTTTTGCTACTGCTTTGACACCCTGGCTGTAAGAACAAATAGAATATTACATAATAATCCATACATTGAAAATATATGGTTACATATCACATGTCCCACATATAGGACATAACCTAGCACCCTTTTATTGTGCTTAATTTACCATTACACATACAGTCAACACTTGATTATCTGCTGGAGTCTGGGATCCTCAGCACTTACCACTCTCATACTGTCTGCGGGGGACTTTGTATCTACTTGTACTACTTTAGGAACGCACCGCACCCCTACGTAAACTACACCCCTACAAAAACTACCTTCTAGGTTCAAAACAGAAAACAAAATACCTTATTTCCTTTATCAGGACTAGAGATTTTATTTTTCTTAAGGGTCTAGGTCCATATCTAGTGGCTTTCTATAAAAGGGATCAAAACTAAAGTCATGCCTTTTCTTATCCTCAGTTCTAATAATAACATGGGAGTGAACAAGTTTACCAAGGGCCGAGAATGGCAGACACAGGGCCCAATCACGTTATTTTTGAGGCCTTATATTGATTAAAAATTTTAGTTTTGTGGGGAGAAAAAAAAATGAAAACAAGAGGAGGAGTGAAGACTAAAAATATTTTTTAAAAAGGTAAAGAAAAAAGTAGAATAGAGGGAAAACGAAGGCAAAGAAAAAGACGAGAGACTGGTTCTTTCTATGGGCTAATATCTAGGTAAGAGATAGCAGACAGTGTCTAGTGGGTACACCAGGTAACTCCAGTCCACGAATGCCTATTTCTGAGCTTAGTTTCATTTTAACATATTTGATCAAGGACCCAGAATAAATTCATCATGGCTGAATCACATTTATTTCCCCCAATCTCTAGGAGACAACGGATATTGATTCTTCTTGCCAGGCTAGGGGGAAGAGGTGCTGGCTTCACTCTAATTATCAAAGGACAGGGACTGGCAAATCCTCGTAAGGAGACTAAGAGATACTTTGTTCCCTTGCCCTTCGGTTGCTGCTGTGATAAATAAAACCTGGACAAACTCCTCCTTTCTGGGTTGGGATACCAATTATAACCTTATTTTTTATTCAAGGACTCAGAGATTAGTGTGTCTGCCCCATTCCACTGCTTTCAAACAACACTTCCTCCTGTCCCAGCAAGGGTCTTCCTCCATCCTTATATACTTTCAGTAACTCTGCTTCTTTATACGTGAAATTGTTAGAAAGCATGTCACCTTTGAAGCAGTATTTCCTCTATTCTTTCCACTCCTCCCATACAATCATACCATACCTCATGCTGGTGCCCATGCAGACAGACCCTGTTCTGTTTTGTTTTTTTAAGCCAGCATTGGGCAATGGAGTGAGGTAAGCCACAAGGGATAGACACTGTCAACAGCAATAGTATGAACAGCCAATGAGAGATAGGTCTCAAGGTCTGTAGCTCTTTCAAGGAGGGGTGAGGGAACTCCTACGAGGCTAACCTTACGTTATGGGTTCAGAGCAAGGTACACAAAGATCTGATTTTTCATATGTAAAGTTATTAGAAAGCACTTCCAACTTATATCCAACACAAACCTTCAGAATTCCATGATGTGGGTTACAAATAAAGTTGGAGTTGTGCCAATAATTGAAGTTGGTAGATCACCACTAACAAATTTTTTTTAAAGAGATAAAGAACTCTAAAATGTCTAATGTTTAAATATATTGAATTACAACACTTTAAAAACAGATCATAGTAATATATGCTCTACTTTTCAAAGAACCACATTTGGTAGCAATAGATTTGCTTATTCCTCCTCCTTTCTTCCAAAGGAAGGTACCCAAACTGTCTACATATTGAGGCTATATTTTCATTATTTGAATGAAATGAGGCTGTATTTCATTGACTAGTCAATTTATAAATACAAACAAAACCTAAAACAATAACCACAAAGTTAAATTCTAGTTGGTTTTCAGGACACTAAAGATTTATATCACTAAACATTCCAGCAGACATCTTTCTACCATGTTTTAAACATTACTCCTTACAAAAAAAAAAAAAAGCAGTTTGCACTGAAGACACTTTAAACTTATTTTGGTAAGAGTCCATTAGAAACAACGCCTGCTTTCTTGTCCTCCTCTGGCTTGAGGAGTGAGAGCTGCTGGGCCCCTTTACTCAATGGCCCAGTGGTTAGGCCTTTGGAGGGAATGTTTCCTTTCTTAGCAGTTTCTTTCCTTGTTTCTATCAGGAAAGTTACCTCTAGCAGCAATTGTCCCTTTTTACAATTTTCTGCTTCTAACTGGCAATGAGTTGGGGGAACGTAAAAACTATGCTTAGCTAAGTTAAAACTGTGCTTATAAAAGAGTAATCCCTGGGAATCGCCTATGAATAAAGATCATGATTCTGTGAAGTTTATTTTGGCCACTCAAGAGATTTTGTTGTTGTTTCTTTTAATTCTCCCCTTTCTCTGGTAGAGTTTTCTCCTAGAATGGAATTTCCATTATAGCACAGAAATAAGCCATTTTTAACATCTTGTCTCAAATTGTTTTCACACCTGTACTTAAGAGAATGTTAACCATCATCAGAAAGGACTGACTAGGAATTAATTCCATCTCATGGCTAGCACAGGCACTCTAAAAGGTTTCGACACACTGTAAAAAGTCTCACAACTACTCAAGTGTACTAGAGTCATGAGGGAAACCAGATGTTCTATAGAGCCTACTGGAAGCTACTTGATAGGGGTTTCACAGACTCATTCTTTCAAATTGCTGACTTAAGGCTATTTGCCAATAGTAATACCAAATAGGAGCCTAAAGGAATAAAAAAGGTAACACATCATCAGGGATATCTTAAAATAAAGCACTTTTATAATGGTCAAAATCATATCCACTAAGTCCTAACAAAGCTTCAGTTAGATACATTAAAAAAAAGTTGTGTAAAACTTTAGGCGTAACTAATTTTCTTAGACAGAAATTCAGTGACCTAAAAGTTGAAGGGGCTGGGATTAACAGAGGCTAAAAAAGCCTTCAGTTTCTAGGTCCCTTCAGGTCAAGTCTAGACAGCAGTTTTGATTACACTTCAATCTGGTGCGGAGAGGACAATAATACCAAGAAAACCACCACAAAGAACCAAAACACCAAATTTTCCACGCCCAACAATCCTCCTGTACTAATCTACCCCAAAGCTAGCACCCACTCTAAATGCTGGGTTCGAACATTCCCAAGAGGGAATGAGGAGGAACAGGTAATTGACTGGCCCTGAGACAGTGGATAACCTTTCCTTTGCCTACTGAATGATCTCTCTTTATTAACAGAGAATTCCACAGATATATCCAAGTTAGGAACAAAATGCTTATACAAAATGATATACAAATGATTCTGATAATGCAGTTATCACCATTTCTAGTCCATTAATGTAGATAATCAAGAGCTGACTGTATAGAGCTATTAAAATGTAATCATTCTCTTGTTCACTCCTCATGAATAATTTTCTGCATTTACATGAATGATCCAAAATTGATTCTGTTCCTTGTTTAAATTAAAATGTTCTTTATCATTGGATAACCTTGCCATCCATTATACTCATGAAACACATTTAGGCCAGGGAAAAACACACACCGATGTACATAAAAATTGTATGCATTGTGAAATGCATACATACACACACTTTGTCAAAATTCTTTTCAGATACCATGAAATATGCATGGCACATAAAACTTGATATGCTTATGAAGTACAAATTATGCAGAAACAATGAAAAATTTAGACAAACAAAACCTATCAAGCTAAGCAATATGCTTACCAAGATAGACATATAGTTTGATAGTTACAAGCTTTTGCTCTAGCTTGACTACAGGGTGAGAGGGCTCTTTTGAAGTCACATTAATTATTTATGAATTATTTATGAATATAGCAAAAAAAACCCAAGTATTAAAAAGTTTACAGCCATTCTGGGTTGTATAAATTCTCACCAATGCCACACATTCCAATGTATGTAAGTATTTGGCTTTTGGATTTATTTTTATTTACTTCTGGTAAATCATTTTTACATTTATTTCTTTGCTACTTAAGCTTCCTTGAATGCAGTTTAAGATGATTCTAAAATAAATATCTGAAATATATCACCCAATTTTGGGTGTCTTAGGTTGATCATTTAAATGAAACATCCTTAGTTGCAGAAATCATCTTATCCTATGGATTATAAAAGCACTTTTAGTTGTAGGTGTCTAGTTTGGCATGTCAAATTAATTTCATTCAACCTGCATTCTGCAATTCTTTGAATATACATTAAATCTTTTTTTCTTTTTAACTAGAGAGAAATGAATCTCAGAAAGTCAAATATTAAATCCAAAAGACAAATAATTACGTGTAGCAGTACAAACTGGTAGGCCAGCCGAAAAAAGCCCAGGTCCATAAGCCGGGCTTTTATTCAGAAACTAAGTTCTTGAGCCTGAGGCCAATTACCTTAAATGAAAGATATTTTTTATCTCAAAAAGGGTATTTTAACCATAAGAAATTCTAGGTTTATCTACATATATTATAAGCAGTAAGTGCCCCGGGCTTTAGCTCTACGAACCACCAAACAGAATGGAGTCTTCTTTTCTTCTACATACATATCCAGTTTTCACTGTTTTGTTTCTTTTCCAGTTTAAGATCGTACAATGAATGTTTAAAATAGTCAAAAAGCCAGGTTAAAAAAAATTTTTTTTAAATGGCTGTGCTGATTCAAAAGGACCTAACTCTGGAGGCATTTCTGGTCAAATCCAGTTGTTTGCCGGATGCTGTAATAGTTGATTCTCCTACCGTGACCCGGCTGTTGGTGCCCGGGTTCCCTCCCAGCCTGTAGTTGTTGTAGGCGAGATGACTGTATGGATTGTATCCCACAAACCCTGGTGTGCTGGGCATTTGCTGATGGAAACAAATGAGACAAAAACACGAATGAGAAATGAGCTCAAACGAGGAAAACACAGAAATGAAAAATGATCTGCATATGGCATGCAAAAGCAACCTGAATTTAAACAAGCAATGATGTGTTGTAATTGTTCTTTTTCTTTCATTGAGAAACCAGACTGCAAGTGTTTTGGTTTTTTTTTTCTCCTTTCTTCCCTTTCTTTCTCTTTGCAGGGGCCAGTCATGTTTGTTGTCAGTGTGAGTGTGTGCTTGTTTTTTCCAAATAAGCAATACACTGAAGTGTCTCAAACACTCCGGATTACTTTATGGTCAGTAATGTGATACAACAACTTAGCAATAGATGTCTTGAGATAGAAAGGCCCGAAATGTGATAAACTAGAAGTCTGAAACACTTTACATGCAAAACAAAACGTGATTTATTTGACAGTTATGTAGATGCCGCCAATGTATTTACTGCTAAAAACAAATAAAAACAAGAAATGGATCATTTCAGAGACAATTTTAAATCATTCTATATAATGTGAAAAATGAAAAGATACTTAAATCAGGAAGCCAGAGTTGTCAGTAGAAAAGAACATATGTGGGATTCAATGGGTGTCACATAAATGATTTCAAAACAAAGACTTATAAGAAATGCATGGATTTCATTCAGGGGTGCTATCTGATCTTTTAAACCCAGTCATTCGTTTTTTTTTAGGCTTTTCTCTTCCATCTCTTCTTTGATCCATCTTCCATAGGTCAATCATGAACACTTTCTGCATTTAGTTTTAATGTGAACTACTTTTCTAGCTTACAGACTTGAACCTTCTTTTTTCATCTAGTTTCTTGATAGCTTTGACCTTTTTCAAAACACAACTGCTCACTGTAGCAATGGAATTTTTGGGTTTCATGAATTATGTGTTGATGTAATCACAAATGGGCTCTTATATAGCAGTGCCCTCATGGCTAATACAATGACATCCAATGTTCATGAGAATCAAGGTGTAATGCATAAAAAGGATGCAGCAAAGAGAAACCAAAAGTAGGGTATTTTACCTAATGAAACTCAACCAAAACAACTAATTTAATTTTAACATGCAATTAACAATTAGTCCTCAATTGTAGAATGTAAAATACACTTAACACGCCCCAAATAAGCTGTGGCTGTTATAAACACAATTTTCTACAACATGCCGCTGCACATATCCTTAGTGTCCAAAAGAAAGGTATTCAAGCAGATATTACATTTGAAACTCTTTAGGAGAAGAGAACAACTGATCAATTCTAGTCTGTATAGTTATAAAAGACGCAAATTAGGCGTATTTAAGTAGGCAAAACACAGATGACGTATCAAAGGCACAAGAAAAATGTATATTACTTGGAGTGGTACATTTGGGTGGTGGTGGTGGTGGTGGTGGTGGTGGTGGTGGTGATGGTAGAAGTAATGGAAAAAAAAAAAAGGAAGGAGGACAATTCATTTAATATCCATTCTGTTGTTGGATGTCCTAATCCATAGTCTTCTGTATTTTATGTGTCAACGTGAAATTACAATAGTATAGAAATAGGACTAAAGAAAGGCCAAAAAAAAATCCCTCTCTACATTTGAGAAGTCATAAGGGGACACTTGGTTTTTGAGCTATTTTTATTATCTCAAATATTCAAGTTTGTCTTCCAGAGATTATACACTGTCAGAGGCAGTATGTACGTCAAAATGACATCTTCAAAGGTTGCATAAAGAATGAAAACCACTGTTCAACATTATGAGGCAATAATGTAAGAAAATTAAGGGAATTAAAAAAAAATCAAAACTAAAACATTACAATTATACCATTTCCAAAATTGAAGTACATGGTTAGCTCTTTGAGGTCAGGAATCTCAATTGTTCAACTCCACCTGTATAGCCACTAGCAGAGTGCCAAGGAGATGGTCATAAGAAATGTTCTTTGATTTAAGAAAGAAAACAAACCAAACACAGGACTTTAAGATCTACTGGAAGTAACTTTAGAAACTCTATGTTACATAAATTGAAATGAGAACATGAGATACAGTATCTCTTTTAAGAAGTATCTTACTAAGGAGAAACAAATTGTTGATAAACATAACTAAAGCATACATCAGAGGGTTAGTAAATTAAGAGCAGTCGTCTAGTGGAGAAAAAAACTACACAAGGACCTAATTAGTAGGCTAGCCTGCAATTTTGGGGATAAGGGGTCAGGAAGGAGGGCTAACAGCTATTAAAGAACTGCTTTTGTAGGCCACGGTCAATGTTAACAGTGTTGTTTTTTTTTTTAAGACAAAAAAACAAAAAACAACAAGGAATCCGTTTTAGCAAGGCCTGAACAGTTTCTGTTATATCTGTTTTGTGGATTGGATGATTATTTTACATGCTGTCCAAGCTGGGCCAGAACTTGCTGGATGAAAAACCTAGTTCACAAGTATAATTTAGAAACTTGGAAACGTATTCAATAGGCAGAATCTGACCCACAGATAATGAAATCCTTACTTAAACAGCTTGAAAAATAAAAATTTACAATGAGTGTTATCATGGAACTGGAAGCTTTATTGTTTGATTTAATATGAAAATTATATATAAACAAGGAGAGAAAAGTGAAACCAGTTGAAGGTTAGGTTTAAAAATAATAACAAATGCCAGACTGAGCATTCACTCAATATCAACTTTTAAGACTCTTGATAGAGATTAATTAGAAAGAGGTGTTAAACTTATCATTTATTTCCCATTTAAAAAAGAGAACTGAGCATAGGAGGTTGGAATTTCAGCAATATGTTTCTTTAAATGTTGGGGTTGGTTCAAGGTAAGATGCAGAGTTATTTTATTTAGTAGGAAGTGCTGTTTTTTGGCTGAATTTTTCATCCTGTTGCTGTGATGATTGAGTGACTGTCACTGGAAGACATCTGGGTTTTTGTATCAAGGCCAGACTTGGCTATTACATTAACAAGAAAATTAAAACTTACTGTTGCAGGAGCTGGGGTGGGAGGTGGGGCATAAGATGGTCTTTCTGTTTGAAAGAAAATAAATAACTTCTTGTAAACAACTGAGATATAATACTATGCAACAAAACTACCAATGGTCCTGTTTTGAAGAAAAAAAAATGAGAGTATTTTGGAATTCCCATTTGCTAGGGCATTAGTCTCTTATTAATAGATAAATATAAAAAATGAAACTTACTTGACATTTTGGAAGATTAAGTTCTCAGTTCCTTAAGAATGAATCTGAGACACTAAAATAAAAAAAAGAAAAAAAAAGAAAAAAAAAGAGAATCAAAACTCAGCAAGCATAAGAGATGTTTTCCTAAAGAATAGGGTAGTTTAATTGGTATTTCTTATAAAATTACACTATCTTCTAGTAGTCAAATCCTTTGCATCTTTTACTAAATCTTATAGGTCATTTGGTTCATCAAAATTAAACAACTAAAACAAATTACTGGGGATATTAAAAGTAATATTAGACGTGTACTTTCAAGTTTTTTTCTTGCCACCTTCTGCGTGGAAAACATTTTGCTAATGCCATGTAAACACTTAATCAAACTGATAAAAATATAATGACAATAGAATGTGATGTATTACCAGGGCCCACCCCAACAAGGCCTACCAGATACTAACAGCTCACTTATCAACAGCAGCTCTACCTTCCTCTTAGAATAACAACTTCTATTAAAACAAGCCAGCATTTTATTTCTGGAGGCACTGCGAAAGGTAACTAGCTGATGAAGAGTTTCACATTCTCTTACAGTGGTAAATAGCTTTATATCTCCTGGGAATAACTTCTGCGAGTCTACCTGAAAAATTTATTAACCCCTCACAGCCCATTTCAAAATATATCTCAGTGGAGATTTCGTGATAAATTATTTGGGGAGAACAAATTGCTTCCTCTCTAGACTCCTAACCAACACCTAAATCTATACTATTGTTCATTATATTGTATTATACCTGTTAATATGACTAAACTATAGAACAGAGGACATCTCATTCATTATCGCAGTCCCAGCACCTAGCTCAATTCTTACATTTCGTCCTAGTATTACCAGCTCAGAACAAGAACATGAAGGCGTGAGCTTGTTTCTTACATCAATATACATCACACACAATGTGTACAAAGAGACAAACATTTTAGAAAAAGAGCAAATAACTTCTATGACAGACTATGGGAGTACTTTCATCAAACATTATGTGAAACAAGCATGATGCTTTTGCTTCTATTCTACATTTTAAGGGAATTCCCTGAAACATAAGGAATCAGAGGATTGTATGGAAAGAAATAGTTTTTCAACGGCCCAACCTGGGTCTCTCCCTCTTTCCGTAAGAAACGGGCAGAAACCACGGACTCTGGTGCAGAGCTCCTTCCTGGCTCATATGGCGGGTGGGGTAGGGATGGGGGGTGGCTGTCAACAACAAGTAGGCCTCGCTGTGGGGAGCCCTGATAATAATTCCAAAGCTCCCCGGTACATCACACTATTGTTAATACTTTACAATTACTGCTCTCGTCTGCTACGATAAATTCTAAGGGTGGGCTTGTACATGTGTCTGCCCCTGGATCCATCCCCAGTGCCTGGCATAAAATCCTAGGTATTCGTTGAACACTTTCTACGGGGCAGGCTTATCACTTATCTCGGCCCATCGTCACAACTGCCCTAGAGATATGTATCGATATCCCCACTTGACACATGGAAAATGGGAGCCTCGGCGAGTTTAAGTAACTTGTCTAAAGCCACACAGCCAGGAAGTGCCAGAGCTGGGTTTCAACCCCAGGCCAGACTGTTTCAGAGCTTTCGCTCTCCACTCGAAGCCACACCGTGAGTCTTCGGTCGGTGCCGAACCAAAGGGAAACCACCTTCGGGGGGTGGGGGGTGGGGGAGATGGACCACGGGCTTGACTTGCCCCAAGGGGTTCCCCTGAGGTCGCTTCCTTCAGGTCGTTGTGCTGAATGCACTTCACTAACAACTCCACTAAAGAGGAATGCACAGGTGCCTTGACCAATTTCGCGGGGTCAGTGGAAGGGGCCAATCTTGCCGCCGGAGGGGCCCCAGATGGGACTCCCTCCCGAACCCCGCTCCGCTAGGCCTCAAGGAGGCCGCAAACGGCCCCCAGCTCGCGGCCCGCGGCCCAGCCTGAACCCCAGCAGCCCCCGGGAACTCGAGGTCCAGCCAAGCCGGGACACCGCGACTCGCCACCCTCCCGACCCGCTCGGGCCCAGTCGGAAGCACTCACCCGCGGGCAGAAAAAGCGCCCGCAGCTCCGGCCTCGTTTCCCTTTGTCCCGCGCACGCCCCGCCCCTCGCGTCCCGAGCGTCCGCACTCGCACTTTCCACACTCTTCTTAATTGCTTTCCAGGCCTCGCCCGACACTTTAAAAAAAAAATAAACCTCCAGGTGAGGACGCAGGGATGCTTCGTCCGGTCAGGGATTTTTTTCAGGCCCCATACGTTCCTCCAAACCCCCCGAAGGTGGGCACTCTCCAGACCGGGCGCCGATTCGTCACGGCGGAGTGGGCGGAGGGGCCCGGCGGCGGGAGAGGCCGGGGCCGCCGCCGCGCGGGGCCGGAGCGGCTGCAGGTAGCTTGGCGGGCGGCGCGGGCCTCGGCGTCCACACGCGGGGCCGGAAGGCGGCGGGGGGCCTCCGGGGA
>LNAC01000091.1:6330376-6364240 GCA_002007465.1 Ailurus styani
GCCAGGCTCCCGCCGCACGCGCGGCTGGGGGTGATTTTTTCCGGGTTCTTCCTTGCTCTTTCTCTCGGAGCAAGAGTATGTACTTCAGCAAGCTAAGGATGGAGGCGAGCACGACCGGGTTCGCGCGGTTTCCGTGCCGACGCGCGCCTTAACGGCCAGGCATGAAACCTTGACCCAAAGCCACACGGACCTTTTTAGATTTTCCAAGCGCGCGTGTGCTGTAACTGCCAGGTTTCTGAGCCGGGGCCCAGAGGTGGAAAGCCCTTCGGCCAGGGTTGTGCGCCCTTGCCGCGCGGGGAGTGCCTCTAGTCTCTGCCCGGGGCTGCCTTGGCTCATCCCCACTTTCAGCTTGAGCTTGTCTGTCCTTCCGGATCCTGCTCAGATTCTCACTGCGGTGCCCTGCTGGAGCTTTTCCCCAGTAGTTCTTCCTCTGAACTCCCACGGTTCTTTGGTAACTTCACTGTACTCTACACCCGATCCATCGTATTGGACTGCGTTTGTCATCTCCCGCGCATCATGTGGGCCTTGACAGCAAAGGTTCAGTTATCTGCATTGATCATCTTTGTATTGCCAGTGCTGGCTTAGGGCATTGTTGGATGTTCAGTAAATGTGAACAGAGGCAGTTTTCTGGTCTAGTCCAGGGTTCTCAACACTTAAGTCGTGAGTACGTTGCTTTACCAGTACTACCCCCTTCCTTGGCTATATAAATACCTGGCCTATGCTGTGGGGCGCTGTGAAGGGAGAAGGATCTGTAATTTTTTGAAAACACTGTTGACATTTGGTGACTGAATTCTTGGGCTGCTCTGAAGTGCTTTTCGGTGTGCCAGCTGGGACCAGAGCATGCATCTCCAGATGTCTGCAAAGCCAGGCATAAGTGACATTTTGTCTAATTCTGCTTCCAATATTTTCATACTCATAAATAGAGGTTGATGAAATGGAAGGGAAAGACTGAAAGAGAGGTCATCAAAGGATAATAGGTAGCCTGAGTGGTACTTGAGTTAATGTACAGTTGACCTTGAACAGGGTGGGGGGGGCGGAATCCAGGTATAACTTTTGATGATCCCCAAACTTACCTACTAATAGTCTACTTTTGATTGGAAGCCTTACTGATGACATAAGTGATCGGTTAACACATATTTTGTACCTTAGATGTATTATATACTATGTTCTTACAGTAATGCCTAACTTTGTCTTAAAATTTTTTGGCATTTCTGGGCTATGCAGTTCCTCTGCAAGTTTTTTCGAGTTGTTGCAAATCTCCAAAAAATTTTCCAATATATTTATTGGGGGAAAAATCCACTTGTAATTGGACCTGCACTTTTCAAGCCTATGTTGTTCAAGGGTCAGCTGTACTTGAAATTGCATTTTTATTATAAAAGCATCTGAGACATATAAAAGATTAATGTAAGATACATGGAAGCCTCAGCAAGGATGTACCTTCTTTCTCTGGGCTTGTCCAGCACCTCCAGCCTGGGTTCTTCCCTGCACTTGGGGTTATGGTGGGGGATTGGACAAGTGCAATGCTGGGGCAGGTGCTCCATTGTGTCATCTCCAGGCAGTCCTCTGCAGGTGCTAGATGTTATACTGTAGTGAGGAAGGGATGGCACAAAAATGGTGGAAAAAGAAAGGAGGGGATCTAAGTGGAGCAGTGACACTGATGCACTTTCCCACCTCCTGGTCTTTTTTTTTTTTTTTTTTTTTAAGATTTTATTTATTTATTTGACAGACTCAGCGAGAGCAGGAACACAAGCAGGGGGAGTGTGAGAGGAAGAAGCAGGGAGCTGGATGTGAGGCTCAATCCCAGGACCCTAGGATTCGGACCTGAGCAGAAGGCAGATGCTTGACGACTGAGCCACCCAGGCACCCCTCCCACCTCCTGGTCTTTACTTAAATGGCATCTTCTCAGTGGGTCTTTCTCAGACCTTTTTAGAATTGCAGCTCATTTCCCAGCTCTCTCCATTGTCTGTGCTTTATTTTTTTCCTATAGCTTCTGCCACCACCTCATGTACCATATTTGTTATGGATTTTATTTTGTTGTCTTTTTCTTCCTATCAGAATGAAGGCTCCTTGAGAGACTTTTCACATCTGGAACAGTATATGGTTCATCCAGGTGCTCAGTATTTGCGGAATGAATAAATGGGTATTTCATTTTCTCTGCTTGGCTCTTTATCCACTCCCAGAGATTTGTAAAATTAAGAAAGGAAGAATGCAGACAAAATCTAATAGGAAAAAAGTCTGTTCCCTAGTCCTGAAGAAATTAAGACTGAAGAGAAAATTATACAGCAAGATGGACTCTACTTACACTGAGTTGTGGGTTTTTTTGTTTTCCCCCAAAGCAAACTCAGGTATGATCTTGTATGTACTGGGGTCTTTATAGGAACAAGAGGACAGACTTTTGGAATGGTGATTATTCCTGGAAAATAGGAGATGCATCATTACTTATGACTATTTAAACTATTGTAACTATAAAGGTTGTTAGGAGCCCTCACAGAAGCCTAGTCTTAGGCCCAAGTAGTTTAGTTTTCTTTCTGGCAGCAAGACCCAGGAATTTGGCCTGCTTTCCTCTCTGACACTTACCTATACTTTTCTGAGGTTCTTCCTCACCCCTCCCCCCCCCCACCAAACAGGGAAGCCAAAACTAGTAAGTGGTTAAGTTGGATTTAAGCCCAGGTCTCTTTGATTTCTTTAAATAGTACTATGGGAAGAAGCTGAGGAAGGAGACAGAATGAGGGGTGAGAAAGAGAATCATGGCTAGGAAGGAAGAAGGAAAAGGAGAAATGAGAGAGAATGAGGAAAATCCTGCAGTTCTTGGATATTTAGGTGACAGTCCATGACTAGGTCCTAAGGAGGTCTATAAACCCTTTAAAATTCTATGCAATTTTTTGTACTTCTCCCATGCCCCCCAACCAGATAGACGGTTAGTAGTTCAACAGATTTTTCAGAGATCTGTGACACCAGAAAGATTTTGAACCAAACACTGAACTATGTAGTTTATATTTTTAATGAAGCTATTTTAAATGGATTTTTTCTTTTTCTTTCTTTTCTTTCTTTTTTTTTTTTTAAAAGATTTATTTATTTATTTTAGAGAAAGAGAATGAGCAGGAGGGGCAGTGGGAGGAGAGAATTTCAAGCAGACCCTGTGCTAACCACAGAGGCCGAGGCTGTGCTCTATCCCAGGACCCTGAGATAATGACCTGAGCTGAAATCAAAAGTTGGACACTTAGCTCACAACACCACCCAAGTGACCCTTAGATGGATTTTTTTCCCCCTTAAAATAGGGAAAGAGATGATAGTGTTCTCCCTGGGCCAAATAGCTTATTCATGTCTGGTTATAGGCAAAATGGTGAAATAGGTTAATTTTCTCAGCTGTTTCTGTGAAAGCAGAAGTTAGGATATTCAGTTTCTATCGCTAGAAATAGTTGTGTAATATTGAAGCCCAGATTTCCAGGACGGAAATTCACAGTGTTTTATAGAATTTGACAAAGTATGGTTTGCTTTTACAAATTCCACATTGCCTGCAAAATATGTTGGGGATTTGGGACATGAGCTTTGACACATGGTGTGGGAAAGGATGAAAATACAATGGTCCTGGAGAATCTGGGGTCTAGCATCCACAGACCTTATTTGAGGGTGTAGGGCAGGTGTGAGCAAATGACTGCTGCAGACCTGATCTAAGCTGCCTCCTGTTTTTATAGTTTGTTAGGACACAACCACGCCCATGTGTTTCCATATTATTTATACTTGCTTTCAGCTATAAGGGCAGAGTTGTGTAGTTCTTACAGGGACCATATGTCCTGGAAAGCCTACAATATTTGCTATGTGGGCTTTTACAGAGCAAGTTTGCCAACCTTGGCCTAGGGTCTAAGTAGGAGAGGGAAACAGGAAAAGGCTTGTACTGATCGCACATATACCTTACTTTAAAATCTGTATCTGTAATATGTCCATCTATTAGCAATCTGTGGGTCCATGCTGGCCATAGTTTATAGAAACAGAAGCAAATTCTCTGTGCACACACTTTGGTTTTATGTGTTGATCATTTGAATAATGTGTGTACATGTGTTATTTAACTGAAGTTTAATTTTGGCCCATGTCCCCTAATACGTTTCCACTTGAAACTTTCAAATTAACTTAAGCATTTTTTAAGAGAATATTTTTATACTTTCAAAACTATCGTGGTAGAGCAGTTCAAATTAGGCAGCTCCCTGAAAAAAAAGGACAATTCATCTGGCAGCAATTGAAGAATTTGAAAATTTTCTTGTTGTGTTTTGAACTATTAATCAATGTCAGCTATGATTGTCCTCACAAATTCCCCAATGATAATTTTTATTCAAATGGTACTGTATATTTGAGTACTTTGTATGTACTCAAAGTAGTACTTACTCACATTTGAGCTTTGTCAAATATTTTCACATGTATATTATTTCAAACAACTGTTACCTTTCCCTTTGTTTTCAAGTGTGAAACTGAGGCCTAGGGGACTCAGATGGTTCCTTCCTGCTCACATGGGGAATTAGTGACAGCACCCGGGCTAGGATCCTATAAAATTGTTAGTAACTGGAATTATTCTTTGCTTTCGTATTTGTATGTTAACATACACAAAAATCAGAGAGACTGAAGAATATGAATTTCTACTCACCCATAAAATGAGGCTAGAATCTTGTAGCCCAGCTATCAGGATTGGAGATCTTGTACGAGTTTGCTGAGGACAGTGCCAGGAGCAGAATAAACACTTTGCAAATTATGGCCACTATTAGTATACTTTTCCCAGGGTTATGGGATTGTTTTGATTCTCTTAATTAGAATATACCATTTATTAAACTGTACCATTCTTAACTTTTATTTTGCAAAAAACGTATAAAAACTGTTACCTCTCCTTGGTTGCAGTTTTCTTTATTCCCCAAGCGAGCTAACAATATTGGAACAATTAAACTCAATACCATGTATCAAACTCAAATAAAATGCAGCTTTGAAGTTCATGTTTCAGGTTTTTGTTTTTATTGTAGTGGTATCATTTACTTTGGTAAATTCATATCCCGATTTAAAATGCCCCAAAGCAAATAAAATGTTTTTTTAAATAAATTCAAGTACTGTATTTTAAAATGTACATGTTATACACACAAGAGCTGCATAGCAGAATTATTATAACAAGCAATTACATTCATGATGCCCAGTACTGTTCTGAACACTGCATGTAGATTTCACTAGATATATTGTTTTATTTTGATTACTGTTGCTTAGTACAGTAACTTTAGTATAATTGTTTGTATGATTGCATTTTTCAAAGCATTAATAAAGTTAGTAGCATAGCATTTAACTAATATTGAATGAAAACACTATGTACAGGATGTATTTTAGGGCAGATGCTTACACAAGAATAAGCATTTAACATGCTGTTGTACCCTTGACAAAACAAAATCATCCCTTTTGCTAAATAGAATAAGAGAGGCTAAAAGGAATCTAAAGCAATTGGAAAAGAAAATTTAAAATTTTATATCCCCGTATTATGTTAAAGATGATTTAACATAATTTTCTCAGGGTTAAAGTATACATTTTGTTCTGTGTGAAATAAAGGAGAGAGAGAGAGAGATTGCAAAGATTGGTAATAAAAATGCTAACTGAGCTGTAGCCCTTCAATGATATTTTAGCTGGGAAAAAGTATGGTGAGTTGTACTCAACATTTTTTTTTTTTTTGCTTAGAAAAAAAGTGATAGCCTATAAATTTCTAATGTTTTAAAACAGGTATTTATTATTTAAGGTCTTAAAATAAATAAATATGCCTGTATTAAACAAATTAAGTTGTTTAAAAAATTTTCCAACAATACTTATTCACAAATAGATTTTCTGTCCCTATTTATTACAGTTTGAACAACTTAAAAATGGAAATCCTGTAAATACTCATCACTTAGATAACAATACTGTTCTCTTAATTCACATAAATGATTGCAAGAAATATTTATAATACTTTACATAGTATCTTACCTATGCTCACATTGAATATTCAAATTAGTCACATTTAACTTTATAGCTGGAAAAGTTGGGATGGTGAGATTAGAGAACTCTATTCTAGTAACGGTAGCAACGAGATTTTCATCTTTTGTTTGTGCTGCTGGCCTTCTGATGTTTTGTGGGGGAGGACACAACCTTAAAGTTCCTTGAATAAAGTAACTATTCTGGAAATCAGATCATGATTACGAAGAGCTTTTGGATGAAGATTAATTTAAATTTATTTAATCATCAAATTAGCGGGGGTGTGTTCTATAGTTTGCTTGGAACTGCTTGTGGAAAGTAGCTCTGTTATTTTTCTAAGTATGCAAATGGTTGACTAGTGAGCCCTCCTTAAAAGTTTGTTTACAGTTGTTTTCTTTTTTAAGTAGAAAAATCTTTTTAGATATAACCAGTCATGGAATAATGATGAATAAGTCAGTGTGATTCTTAATATAATACAATCATACTGAAACAAATCGTTCCCTTTCCTTAGAATATTCGGCCACTGAGTGAAATTCCAAAGACTTAACCAAGCTTCCTTAACGCTTATAGTCTCTGATAAAATTTCAAGAGGAAAAGAACACTATTTGGAGTAAATAAAATAGAAACCGTACTGAATTTCTGATTTTATTTTGAATCTCCCCCTCTTCAAAGAATACATCCATAATTAGATTCAGAGAAATTGTGTCCCTTCTTGTTTGTTTGTTTTCTGAAGAGAATCACACATTGATCATAACATACCTACTTAATAACTTACATTTTGGGACAGAAGGCAGTCAGCATGGCCTACCTTGGTCCACCCTAATGACATTTTCAAATCAAGTCAAGTACCGTCTTTGGATTAATTAGCTGCTGATGGAGGTTTGATAGAGGGGATACTGCATGATCTTCTCATTATAAGCCTGACTTCTATATCTGGTAGATTATCCTGCTTAGTCTGTAAACACCCTTCATCAGTGGCTGCTAAGTGAAGATCAAATCGAAGAGAAACCGATTTTTTCCTTAATCGAGGGTTATCTTTAAAGAAGGAGCCTTCCCATTCTTTAATAACTTCATCCACTTTCTCTGTCCTGAAATGATACAATAACTCTTTCCATATGAAGAAGTATGGATCTATTAAAAATATGTAATATGGATTCCATATGAAAAATAAATCAAGAAATTTATATAATTCATAATTGAAACATTTTGAATTATAACTCACAATTTACATTGTGGAGTTTATAATTTACACAGTCTAAAAATCACACATTGGTATAACTTCCAAGGAATTCTACAGAATTTTCATGTTTTGATTATATTTTTGGAAAAATGGCGAATTAAGGATCGAGTACTCCTATATCTGAGTTTTTGTTTATATATATTTACTCATGTCAGATTAAAACACAACATATTAAAATTATGTTTGGAAACATGCAAAGATTACTGAGGTTTGCATGTGTTTATTATTATTAATCAAAGTTATTTTACTTACTGAATAGTGCCACGAGCCTCAGTGCTTTCCTTCACGATATTTCCATTTAGTATTGCCTGTTTGGTCACTGTTTCCACTTTTTCGTTCTCATACTTTTGTGGGAGTTTTGTTGAAAAAGATATTTCATTTATAATGGCTGTGAAAATGTTACCATGAAACATTAAACTACAATGTTTAGTACTAGTCACAGTCGATTCATATGTCAAACTTTATTCAAATATTGCTTGTTTTTGCTACTTTATAATATTTAGTTATAATCCTTATAAATGGCACTTTATTTTTCAAGTTTGTTTACTTATATCAGAAACTCACCTGAAGGCAAAACAAAACCAACTCTACTTGTCGTAGGTTTTTGTTCTTTTTTCTCACCTTGGATACAACCATAATATCTGAAATTGGAAAGAGTTATATTATAGAAGCAACACTGTGTTAGCATATAATTGAAACAAATCCTCACCAGTATGAGAATGGATAAAATGTAGTGTATTCATACAATGGAAATACTATTTAGGAATGAAAATAAATGAACTAAGGGTACACTGTTTCTTTATGGCTGTATCTCCTAAGTATAACACTATGGGAAAAGAAAGGTAATTTGTAGCTAATTTTATAAAGGTTAAAATAATATGCAAAACAATTTCATATTTTGTTTAGGGATACATATATACATATTAGTGTAAAGGAATGTTTAAGGCTAATAAGCATCAAATTCAGGTTAGACTAAGGGAAAGAGAATGGGGGTTTAGGTGCCTGGGGTGGGGGTAGGGAGACTTCAACAACACTAAATATTTCACTTCTCAAGCTGGGGGAAGTGTGTACATGAAGTTCATGACATTTTTCTTGATACTTTCTTGTATATCTTAAAGCATAATAAAAATTGTAAAAATTATATTAAAGGAATATTAAAGACCACTTTTTCAACATCTTGAATGATTAGGCATTAAATAAAATCCACAACCACTGATTTTATTTAACAACAAACTATATGTGTGTGTGTATATTCACATAGCACTGTATTAAGCACTTTACAAACAATCTGTTTAATCCTCACAGCAATCCTATGAGGTGGGTAATATTCCCATTTTATGGATGAAAAACTGAGGCACACAGGTTTGTTAACTTGTCTGGTGTCACTCAGCTAGTAAGTGGTAGATTTTGAATTCAATCCATGTTTTTCAAAGCTTTAGTAGGTTAAAGTAGTTTCATCTAATTTTGTAGAGGACTCAGAATTCTGAAGAAAGCAAGAATAAAGGTTTCTTTCTATGAGAACATGAAAAATTGGAAGTTATTCTTCACTCAAAGCCATGTGACCTTTTAAATGATTGCAGATTATGAAACTGAATTAGTAAGAATTCCTCTTTTGTGATATTTTGATACCTTTTGTTATCAAGACATCTGGAAGTCTTTTAAATCATGTATTCAGAACTAAAGTTCTCTTCTTGGTTATAATATAATCACATTATTATTATTATTATCATTATTATTAATTTTGGCTTTTGATCTGTGGTGGGAGTGGGCCCTGGGTGGGAGGATGTGGTAATATGTGCATTTTCCAAGCTTTCTTTGCCGGTGGTCCATAGAAGGCACTGATTAATTCTAAAAGAGGCATGACGAGGAAAGTGAACAAGTTAAGAAAGGTCATTCTTGTAGTGATTGAGAATTATTTACATTTCGCTCTAGGCTTGAAGGGCTCTTTGTTGTAGCTACTGTCCCTGACTTTGGCCATTCTGTTCATAATTTTGGGAGGCTGGAAATAGTTCTTCCAATATTCTTTGCAATGCCTACTAATCCTATTTTGCTGTCACAACCCAGTGAGCATGCCATGGTGATGATGGCTTTTTAGATGTAATTTCTCTACCTTTGTCTACAGACAGAAGCTCTGTATTTCTGTTCACTTGCCATTAACTACTGTATATAGAATTAGGTACCTGATTTCTTCCTTTTCTAGGAGGCGGCGATAAGTGGCGATTTCTTGTTCTAGCCTCATCTTCGTGTTGAGAAGCATCTCATGCTCTTGAAGCTGCTTTTCAATGCCACGCCTTACTTCCTGTAGCTCTTTTTCTAGGCCTTCAATCACAGCCTCTAGATCTTGCAGCTGCATCTGGTAATGTTGCTCACTGGCGTGTAGGGAGTTTTCAAGGCCCCTTTCCTGTTTTATATAGATCTTCATCAGTGAAATCAGTGACACAAAACGTGCTGCTGAAATCTGATTTGCAATGTCTCCATTCTATTGTGTTCTTTAAAAGTTTGCAATAATGGTAAAGATGTTTCCTTACAACTTGTGTAGGAATCAAATGAAAAAAAAATCTAGATAGCTAGAGCACTTACTATGTCAAAGGACTCCTGTGATAATTCTTATGAGCAAAAAAAAAAAAAATCTGCAGTGTGACTGACTTATTACCACTCTGATTTATTTGGCTTTTTAAAAACTGGAAATATAGAATATCAAATGTTAAAGCAGAGTGGGCTGCTTAGAAAGGCATTTTTATTTTTTACTATTTTTATATATTTATTTACTATATATAGTATATATAGATATACGTAATATATAAAAATCTACATTAGATATAGAATAATATATTTTAGTACATATTTTTAATATAAAATTAAAATTTTATATTTAAAAAACTTAAAATTTAAAATATTTTAATAGAAAATATTTTTATATTTTTAGATATAATTACATATTAATCTAATATATCTATATTATATATCTATCTATATGTATAATAATATATAATGTATATCTATATCTATATATAATACTATATATCTATATAATATATATCTATATTTACTATTCCAAATTTCAGGTGTGGAGATAGAAGATACCCCCCGATAACTTTGTATAATGACAAAGGCTATATTCTCCCACTGCAGCAATTAGAGAACCCTAGGATGATAAGTAAGGATTACTTCCTTTTTATAGGTGGGAATGAGACCTAGAATGAATTGAGAATAGCCATGGCCATGATGGAGGGAGAGGGGGTAGTTGAACTAGGACCCAGGATAGAATTCTGTGGCCTTGCTTTTAAAGTTTCTTGCTGCAAGGTAATGGGCATTATTCCTTTCTCTCTTAATCAGCAAACGTCTGGGGACTCAGTGGGCCAGTCGCTTTTGAACTCATCCTCACCACCGCCTGGAGAGACTCAATTTCCACTTGCAGGTGGTGCCACTGGCGTCGAGCTTCCTTGAGTTCTGCTTGAGCTGCCTTTAAAGCCTCTTCGTCTTTGTCCATTTTTTTGCTCATATCTTCTTCTAGCTTTAAGAAAGCCACCAGCAACGAGAACAACAGAAACAAAGAGCACTCTTGAAAATGAGACCTTTAAAAGTCATCCTAGAAACACAGCATAGGTGTCTCATCATGTTTTCTTTAAACTGTTAAATTTCAAAAGTGTGTCCCAGGGCTTAGTTACTCATTAGTCAGGTGTGGGCGCAAAAGAATTGCTTCAGTGTGCTCAGATATAAAATGAACCTCAGGCATCTCTTCCTACTATGACAATCTATGAAATGCAGAGGGAAATATATCTATTTAACTGAAAAGTAACAGTTTGCAGGATCTAAGTTTGAGACCTCTGATTCTTAACTTTCTATTATTTATGGCCTTATGAGGAAGATGGATTGAAACTCAACTAGTATTTCCCCTTGTATTTTCTCGTAGGCTGCTTTGTAAAAGCAGATAAGGTTATATATCTGAAATCGATCAAGTCTGGAACTGGGCATATGGACAGAGATTAAATACTGCTGGAAAGTCATATTATGAATAATTTAGAGAATTAGGTTATCATAGGCATTAGAGGCTATAAAATGACTTCCGTAGAAGGAGAACCCACTGTTGATTTACCTCATGCAAATGATCTTTTTGGAAAGCGTGTTAATCTTGGGTACCTAGGGAAGTAGCTAAAATTACATCTTAAAAGATTGCTTTCTAAGTGTCACCATATTAAATAACACATGGAATATGTTATATTTGGCTTCGAATGTTTTTATGCTGATGTTCAAATCAAATGAAAATAACGTTTGACAGAATTCTCAACATTTGGCCCCAAGAGCAGCAGGGGCAATGTATGGAATTGATCGTAGTATTTTGTAGCAAAAATTACAACTTATTAATGCTTTTATAAAAATGCATTTTGCAATAACAAATTTTAATTTGATGGTATGATAGATTTTTTTTAAAGAAAGCATTGCAGTAAATGAAAGTTCACAAATAAAGTTTAGGGCAAGGCATTAAAGAACAAAATTCATACATCTCTTTTGGTTTGTTGTATCACTTGTTCTTAACGTTAAATTGGATGTCAAGAATTTAGGAAATAGGAGAGCATAAAAACCCTTGTATCTGCTGGTCTTTCGGATTTTGTGTATGGAACCAGCAGCTAGGCTTGTGTGGTTGCTAGATGTTGAAGACGGCCCCCAATGACCCACACCTCCCCAAATTCATGTCCTTGTGTGGTCGCCTTCTGTACCGATTCCAGGTGGACCTTGTGTCTTGCTAAATTTAGTCCCCAGAATGTGGCAGAAGTGCCAGCTCTAGTCCTAAACTTCAGGAAGCCCTGACAGCTTGCACTCTTGTGCTTTTGGGGCCAACCTGTTAAGTTTGGATACCCGGCTGGAGAGCCTGCATAGAGGCCAGATGGAGGGAGACCCTGAGGCGACCCGGAGAGAGAGAAACAGACCCAATTGTCTCAGCTGAGCTGGCCTTCCAAAAATCCCCTGCCAAGGTGCTCGACAAAGGAGTGAGCCACCTTGGATGTCCCAGCCCAGCTGTGCCCCAAGATGATTACAGTCTCAGCCAATGTCACGCACAGTGGAAGAATCAGCCCCACTGAACTTAGTCAACCCACAGAATCATGAGAGAGAATGGCATGGTTGTTTTAATCCACTAAATTTGGTGGTAGTTTGTTCTACAACAATAAATCACAAAAAGCTTATTTTCTTTATTTTATAATAATGAATCAGGCTTCCCTAAATATATTCCATCTTTCTGAAATCTTTGTAAAAAAAAATCCTCTAAAGTACGTATAAGTTAAAAAGACCCTAAACAGAACTTACTGTAGCCTTGCCTTTTGCCTTTAATTTATTAATTTTGGCATTGTGCCTTCACAAACTAAATAACTTACATTGGTACCATCGCCAAATAAAATGTTTATTTCGTTTATAATTTTCAGAAATTGTCATCTAGTAATTTTTTCCCTTCTCTTTGTAAAAGGTGAGTGAACTATTCCAATACTTAAATATCCTAGTGACTTTGCTTGATCTAGGACATTGTTCATTCTTTGTGAAGACTGAAAATATTACCTAGAGGTGAAATTTATATTGTTACCAAAGATGAATTGCTAATGAAATGAAGTCCTATGATTTCCTAGAAATATTTTTTTACTTTTGGTGATTGTTCTTAAATTCACTCTTTGCCGTACTTGAATGCCTGGAATAGAATTTGAACTTAGATACGATATTTTAAAAAAGCCCAAAACCCAAAAAACCAACTCTGAATTTTTAAATCTTCTTTCTAAAATATTTGTACATTTATGTAAGTGTTTGAGATCTTAATTGCTAAATGTGTTGTCACTTTAAAAAAAGTAAGTCTATGAAATTAGGATTTAGCCTTTATTCAACTTGGCTCTTCCTCTTTTTAATACTTAAATATATCATGACTTGTATTGGAAATAAACATTTCTCATCTTGTAGTACAAAAGCAAATATCTGCAAGTGGAGAATCAGTATCAATTTGGGGAATTTTGGTTGTCCCAATTTATATCACTGTTTCCGAATGCCACCTTCACATGCTTAGATAATTTCTATTTATAACAATCTGGTATGACACTGATGACAGAAACCTTAAAGAAATATTTTACTTCGTTTTGTCTCTACCAAGTGTGCAAGCTAATAAATGTTACCGTAAAGCTTGCCATTTTCAAGACGTTATTGAAACATTCTCTCTAAATAACTGTAATATCTTCGAAGGGTATTTGAAATGCTTCCTTCTTGAAGGATGTCTAAAAGAGTTAAAGTGCCCCATTTTATTATATGTTGGCCCCATGTTTTGTTAATGATAGGAAACTCACCCCTGATGTAAAAATCATCAATCGACATTAATCAAATGGCCACACAACAGTAGAATCTGAGCATTTCCCCCTATGGTCCCAGTCACATCGCAGTAAAACCTAAATTCCTTCCCCAGTAGATGCTGCATTGAAAAGGAAATACTGTACCTCAGAGAGGCCGGGACAGGAATTGGACAGACAGGGATTGTCTCCTTATCCTGGAAGGTGCCTCTCTGTATGAAATCATTACCTGGATCCTTGTTGAGAGCACGGTCTCTATCTGATTTCTCGTGAGGAGCTTTTCATAGTTTGCCCTGATCTCATTGAGTAGCTGGGACAGCTCCATTCTTTTCCCATCCTCCACCTTGGCTAAGTGAACCTTATCGATAGGATGAGTCGCTGCGGCAGAGCTGGTCTGTCTGCGTCGAGCAGAAACGGAGCTCCGTGGAGTCTTAAAGACGCAGAGCTCCCTTTTTGAGAACCACCCAAATGCCCGAGCTTCCCATCAATTATGCAAATAGGCAGACCCTTTTCTCCTACTGTTGGTATAGTAGATGCCTCAGACTCTCCATAAAGGAACAGGAAAAGGAAAATCTCAGCATTCCCGAATTGGTTCTCCATAAAATTGAGCCCTTGTGGGGGGGCGGGGGGGGGGTAGGGATGTCCACTTACCTTGTGTGTAAAGGAAATGGGGAAGAAAATTATATTTTGCTTTTCCCCAAGATACTAACTACATGGCAATTAATGAGGGGTGAAAACACGATAGCTAAAATATTCTTTTATCGTTTTTCTTGCCATTTGGATTATTTAAACAGAAATGCTGTGGTAGGGCATTAGAATATGTGGTAAATCTCGAATATTCTGCCAGGTATTGGGAACAGCTACCATCAGATGAAGCTGACAGTTGTCATTAGGCATGGGACTGACTATTTCCCTGAAAGGCATGCTGTGTGGTGCATGGTGGGCTGCTGGTCCCAAGGCACAGTTTGATGTCTTGAGGTGGATTCCTGAAGGCATACCCAGATGAAGCGACAGCTGGAGGTAAGTGCTAATAAAACGTGAGAGCTGAGAGCTAACATTTCCAATATTTTAACAAAGTCGAAGAAATACAACCAGACGGCCCGCGTTCAGGGGGTCTTCACTGGGGAAGAAGAATCACTGCAGGGGTTACTCCTTTGTTAGTAAACATGTAGTTAATGACAACTCATACCTGTAAATGTAACATTTGCGCAGCCCTTCTAACTTTAAAAAGTACCTTTACATCTATCGTTCCGTCTAAACTTCACGATCCCTGTCACTTTGTAGTCTGAGAAGGTGACAAGCCTGAGGCGGGAGGGGTTGAGCGCCTTGCCCAAGGTCATAGGGCGATGTCATGGTATCTTTGGGATTGGAACTGTGACTGCCTCGCTCTATTCCCTATATTGCCTCATCGGCCTCTGCATTCTCTCTCTCCCCACCTAAATTCCTTGTTTACTCTGGCCAGCCGGCTGTAAGAAGTGACTGAAATATTTTCGAGAATAGATCTATTGTTGTCGTTATTTGTAGAGTGGCTTGGCTGGAAGTGTATCCAAAGAGTAGTTCAGGAAATAATCAATCCTTGGCTCTAGTGCTCACAGGACCTTTGAATGTGCATTGTGTTCTTTTAATTTCTGAATTAATTCACTGCTGGCCAGGCCAGTCTGTGCTGGGCATTCCTACAGTCCTCTGTAAACATAGCTGGCCATCCATTGACCCTGCAGAAAGGAGAGGTTCTGGTCATTCCCGTCCTCTGTTTAACCTGACCCATGCCTCCTCCACACTTCCCATCAGCCACAAATGATTGGGCTAGAGATGGACACTTGACCAAAGGACAGCCAATCCATGAGGCAGAGACCTACAAGGTAGTCTGATACAAAAGCTCTGACTAAAGAGTGTCACTTATGATTATCAAGACCAAACTGATCCTCTTTCTTGGTTATTGCAACTGAGAAATATGAAGAGAATCAGGCACTTGGTAGTGGGAAGAGAAACAAGAAAGAATTACAGTCATTACTCTATGTAGCTCCTGCTCATCTCTGTGGAAAATACAGAAAGTTGAATTAGCTTCCACAGAGGGCTGGTCCTGGCAATCTGCATTTTAAACAGGACTCCCAGATATTTCCTATGTACCCTAAAGCAGTACTTTCCAAAAGAAACGTAAGGCGATCCACAAATGCGAACTGCATACTGTAATTTTAAACTTTCTAGTAGCCAAATCAAGAAAGAGAAAGAGGAACAAGTGAACTGAATTTTAATATTATATTTTCTTTAACCTGATATAGCCAAGATATAATTATTTCAACTTGGAATAAATCTAAAATATTACTGAGATATTTTACACTCTTTATTTTTGATACTCCCTTTGAAAGTCACTGTATATTTTAATAGCCCATCTCAATTTGGACAAGCCACATTTAAGGTGCTCGATAGCCACATGGCTACTGTGTTGAACAGTACGGTTCTAGTAGTTGGCCCCTACGGCCTCACGCAGATGAGAGGTTCTGCCTGCAAGACTCCATATGAATCTTAGATGAAAGGAAATAGTGCTAGATTTGGATGGGGCAGGGGCAGAGGGGATGGGAGTAGTATTTAGAAAAGTATTCTACAAGCATCTGAGTAACGAAGTTAACTATTTCAAAAATCTCAACTGTTATTTTTCAAGGAAAAATGTTGCTAATTTACTTTCTAAAAACTTACTGCCCTTTATTTAAAATATCAGTGACAGTAGCTCATTAAACACTGTGGCAGATATAAAATTGCAGGTTTCATGTCATTTTCAGTACGCTCTGTTCTCTTAGGCTTTGAAAACCATAACAGAATGCAAATAAGCAAGGGCGTCACAGGGACCATCTTGAGTCCACTCTATTATCAGAAGTAAATCATTGGACAGTGTTGTACTTTATTAATAGGACCTCGGTAGTTATAACACATTTCACAACTGCCAGAAAGCTGTGGTTGAGGACACTGGCTCTAGGACATTCATGAGAGTAAGCCCCCAGGCCCTTGGGAGTTCGAATTCAGGACTGTTGGCCATTCATTCAGTCATTTGACTATTGGATGCCTACTGTTTGCAAGAACTGTGCTGGGTGCAGAGGAGTTCTGAAGAGGAGAGGTGACCTCTTGGGGCACGTGATGGGGAGAAAAGATGGAGAAGACATTCTAGAGGAAACAGTTAAAAAAAAAAGTGGTCAGGGTCAGATGGTGGAAAAGCAGGGGATGAAGGCTGGGTATTATTTGGAAAGTTACGGGGAGTCATTGCTGGTTTATGACAGGGGAAGTTACATGGTCGGGTTAATTTGGAAATAGTGCCAAAGATTTCAGAGTAGGGACACGAATGAGAGAAGTGGTATTAATGAAAAAAGAACATAAAGCTATTTCAGAAGTACAGGGTAACTGGAATCTGGGAACTGAATCTGAGTAACGCTGTGGGAATAGAGCAGTGGGAGCAGAAATGACCTCTAGAGCTTTTGCAAGGGGTAGCTGTTTAACAAAGGGAAGGGGAGTCAGGGACAGAGGTGACTCAGGTTTGCACTCTCTGCACCTAGAACCTCAGGGATCCTGTGATCAGAAACAGGGAAGACAGGAGGATAATGAGATAATTCAATCCAGATCTTGAAAGCAGCAGGATGTGGTAGGAAAAGACCCGGGGTCAAGTCCCTGCCTGCCAATTACTAGCAAGGTGAGCTACTGATGCTCTTTGAACTTCACGGTTCTCATCTGTGAATCGAGATTAATGATACACTTCTCACGCTACTACTATGGCCACTAACATTGGTAGATACTGTTATCATCATCCTCAGTTTACAGATAAAGACAGTGAAGTCCAATCAACTGCAGAGGCAAGATTCAAAGCCGGGCAGTCTGACTCCAGAGTCTACCCTTTACGGCACAACTGCTAATTTCTTAGTAATCAGAAATAAAACCCTGGCACAGAATAGAGGTCTTTAAATCCTTGCTACTTAGACTGGGAGCTGGTTAGAAATGTAGGCTCTCAGGCCACGCCCCAACCTCCTAGATCAGAATCTGTGTATTATCAAGATCTCTAGTTGATTTATGTGCACATTGAAGTTTGAGAAGTACCGCTTTAAAAATCATGGGTTCTCAAACTTGCTGTACAATGAACTCGCTTGGGGAACTTTCAGAAATAGTGATGCTGCAATCTCCGGCCAGAGATTCGGAGTTATTAGCTCAGGATGTTTTGCCTGGGAATCAGCATTTTTAAAACTCCCCAGGTGAGTCTAATAGGTGGCAAAGCTTGACAATTATAGCTATTCATGCAACAGATGTTTCCTTCTACTCCTTCCCCATCCTGCTTCACCCAAAGGAAATGAGTTGTTAATACAGGTGTCTGAAGTAAAACACCAGCTGTTAAACCAACAACTGGCGAGTCGTGCTATTCATGCTGTGATTGGTGCAGATCTGAGTCTGGTAGATAAGACATATGCCTTGTTTATTTTTCTATAACAAATTAATCTTTACTTTGAGCTCCCATTCTGTAGAGGAAGAGTAATTAAATCTCTTCAGTTGGGTTTCCTGCCTTTTCCTCCAGACTGTTGCATCTGAGTTTCAGGGAACTTCGGTAGGTGGGATTCGGGGGTTCAGGATGGTCTTAGAGGTCGTCCATCCAGGTCTGTGTTCACTAAGCCAATCACTGCTCTTTCTGTTTGTCCCATTCACGTTGTTGGGGGAAACAATTAAAAACAAAATCTCCCAACCCAGAAAACCTCTATGCAAAGGGAGAAGAGAATGAAAACACTTTTATTATTGGGTAAACATTAAACCAGAATGTGAGGCACAGCACAGGTAATCCACTAAGAGATTGCAAAAACAGAAAGAAATCTCACTGTTTTTTATACCAGCCAGATACAACCCGGGCATCCCTGTTCTCAAGATAAACAATAGCTAGTCCTCAAGTAGGAGGACTTGATGTAGAGGCTGCTTTTAGGCAACAGGCTTGAGGGATGGAGATTAGAAAGGGCCAACGGCAACCACCGAGCACTGAGCTGAATACAGTCAGGCCCATCAGGCGACCCACCTCAAACGATCCATAGGCCCTAACTTACCAATGGGTGCTTACAACCAGGCACAGTTACCAAAAAGGGAAAATTCTGTAGTCCCCATATCTCCTCACCCTACCCCCTAAATACAGCTCCCACCCATGGCCTCATTGCAGACCACCTCTCCTTTGCTGCCCTGCCAGCTGCTCCCTTACCGTGTGGTCAATAAACCACCTCCTTTGTTCTGCCTCAGGTGAATCCTGGCACTGCCCCCGCACCGCCAGCCCCCCACCCTCTCGATCGTCACCTCATATCTGGGGGCCCCCATCCAATCAGGAGAGACACCACACTTGACAGCACCATTTGTCACACATGGTTCATCTGGTAATTTGGTGACTTTACCTGGTTATGAGGTGACCATTTGGGTTCACTAAGAGGCTTTGCATAAAGGAAAAATACGCTTCTTTCTAACAGGATGTAGTTTGGAGAGAGGCTCCTACCTCCCCACGGAAACAGACAGGGCTGCTATGTTCCCTGGATGCTTACCATCCCCAGATACGTTCCCAGGTCCTTGAGGAAGACATTCCAGGTCAAGACCTTCCAGGTGGTAAACGGTCAAGGGCTTATTTTGCATTTCGAAGAGACAGATAAAGTATTTACAATTACAAGGTTTCTGAAGCAAATACTCTGAGAGGGGGGAGCGGGTATGTCTTCCCTTATTTTAACAGGGAGCATTAAGCCTCTCCTTTCTAGTTTGCATTTGCCCTCACTGCCTCCAGCCGCCCTCTTGCAGACTCCCCTCCGGGCAGAGGGCCTGGGAACCATTCTGCGGCTTCGGTGGGCGGGCGGCAAGGAAAGAGCAGGGAGGTTGCGGCCCCATCTGCCCAGACACACTGCTCAACCCAAACCTATTTGGCCCTCGTCCCTTTCCCGGGGCCACAATCCAAGAAGCAGTCCAGTCCCCAACTTCTCTCCCATTTCGCTGCTTTTCAGGGGCTCGGACTCAGAAGCAGGGCCTGGGGCTCCTGTCTCTGGGACCCACCTGTCTCCTTTCTCCTCTCTCCCTCTGGTCCAGAGAAGCTCTTCTCTTCTTAAGGGTTCTAGGCGAGAATGTAAGTTCCAAGACCTGTCTGTCTGGTCCTGAAGCCATCTAGCTCTGTGCCCGGCACCGAGACAGCCGACAGAAAATGTATGTAGAATGAACTATGTTTCTTCTGTACCTTTTGTCTCAGTCCTGAGTCCTCTTCAATCTACGACTAAAAAGGGCTTTGTTCACTCTCCCCAGAGGCAATGAACAGAGTCACTTATTTGTTCGAAGGAGGTGGGAGCCGGGCTAGTGAGGAACTAGCAGGAGATATGTAAGTAGTTCAAGAACATTACACACCTCACATTTTTCGTGTTTGTAAATCCAAGAGTCAGGCACGTACCTACCTACCATCTTGGTGGATTTTTCCTGGGTGATATGATGAGATTTGCATTAACCTTTGTGGGAAATAACATTTCCTCTGCCTCGTTTCTACTTAAGTTGGATTTTTGCTTTAAGGAGGAAAAAAAATATGGAAAAGAAAATAATGGGCAAATTTATTTATTTTTTAATTTTTTAAAAGATATTATTTATTTATTTGACACAGAGAGAGAGATCACAAGTAGGCAGAGAGTCAGGCAGAGAGAGAGGAGGAAGCAGGCTCCCTGCCGAGCAGAGAGCCCGATGAGGGCCTCGATTCCAGGACCCTGAGATCGTGACCTGAGCCGAAGGCAGAGGCTTTAACCCACTGAGCCACCCAGGTTCCCCGGGGAAATTTATTTTTATGCATTGCCCTTGGGCACATATGTAAGGCACTTTTTATGCAAGGCCCTTGGACATCCTTTAAAATACCTAATTTTGTTGTACACAAGAGTCGCAAATCTTAGTCCATTTAATGTTTTATCCTATGCATCAATGTGATCAGGTTTTATTCTGACAAGCTTGCCAGATAGAACTGACAGCAACAGGAGTTTATATTAAATGGATCTCTTCTCCAGGCAGTTGTAAATAAGAACCTCTTTTCTTCAGAGAGACATATCAGTCCAACTGATCTTTTGATTTGGGTGAGAACCCCATAGAGCTGGTGTATTATTTTATTTGTTTTTTTTTTATTTGTTAAGTGTAATTTCTTCAGCGGCTAAAGATCCTGTGTTTCTTTTTTAATCAATCATGCATTTTAATAAGATTATAGATGCATAATTAGTCAGCAAATAAAGATTTTCTTTTTCGTACCTGTGAAAAATCAGGTTATGTGACAGACCTTTACTTTCTTGGTTTGTCCCCTTTTTGTTATTTTGTGGATTTTCCTGCTCATAGGAACATGCCTCCACATGATATGGCTTCATCTTGTTTCGTGTGTCAGTTAAGAATATAATTAGACAAAGATTGGTGTTGGAATGTATCTGTCAGCATTTTCTCAGCATGCTTCAAGGTGCATGTGCAATGCATGTAGGTACAACATGTCTTGCACATACATTGCACACAGAGTGAGTAAGTAGGCTAAGTATACACACAGGCCTGCTCTTGGCAGCTACTGAATCCATTCTTCGCTGCTGGAACCCACCAGTGAAAAGCAGGGCCATTTCTCCATTCGAGGACTCTGCCTTTGGATCCTGTCTCCATTCATATCTTCCTATAGTCCTTCCTCTTCCTACTTTGTTCACTGCAGCACGCAGTGCTGACACACAGATGTTTCATGCTCAAAAACGGGTGCCACCAGGGGGTGAGGGCAATTTAAGATCCCTATTACATCCAGTTTCTTTCTTTTTTTTTTTTTTTTAAAGATTTTATTTATTCATTTGACACAGAGAGAGAGAGATTACAAGTAGGCAGAGAGGCAGGCAGAGAGAGGAGAGAGGAGGAAGCAGGCTCCCTGCTGAGCAGAGAGCCCGATGTGGGCCTCAATCCCAGGACCCTGGGATCATGACCTGAGCCGAAGGCAGCGGCTTTAACCCACTGAGCCACCCAGGCGCCCTTACATCCAGTTTCGATGTATTGCAAATACAACTCATGTTATTCTGTTAGCTTTACAGACTAAAAGCACTAAGCAAAACTATTCAGGAAATTCAATTTCCTTTTCCCCATCCCCTTTTCCTCTGGAGGTGCCTTCATTAAATCCCAACCTTTGAAGGTAAACAACTTCTTCTTCTTCTTCTTCTTCTTCTTCTTCTTCTTCTTCTTCTTCTTCTTCTTCTTCTTCTTCTTCTTCTTCTTTTTTAATTTTTATTTTAGAGAGAGCATGAGCAGGAGGAGCAGAGGGAAAGAGAATCTCAAGCAGGCTCTGTGCTGAGCGTGGAACCTGATGTGGGGCTCGATCTCACAACCCTGAGATCACGACCTGAGCTGAAACCTAGAGTCAGATGCTCAACTGACTGTGCCGCCCAGGCTCCCAGAAGGTATGGTTCTTAGGCTGAAACTGTGCACCTGTCTGTTGGCAACTGAGCTACAGCATTTGCCTTTCTTTTCTGTTCCTTGGGACACAGGTCTTTGCTGGGCCCTGGGTACAACTTCCTCACCAATTGGACAGGTGTTCCTTTAGCTTCCCTTTCTGTCTTTGAAATACTGATTTTTCTGAACTCCCCTTCTTTCACTGATGACACTGGCCCTACTGTCTTCTAGTGTTCTGGATATTGGATCCATCCTTTCTTGGATATTAGCTCTGTTGTCTTCTTTTTATCTCTCTTTAAAATTTTTTAATTTTAACAGTTTTTGGTTTTTTAATTTTTTTAATTAAAAATTTTTTTTTATTTTTACTTAGGCTCATCTCATATGTTTTCCACCATACCCAGCAGTTTCTAGCATCCTGACAGGTCTTCTCCACAGTTTCCTAAAGGCATCCCCTAATTCTGCTTAACTCTTTCCCCAAATGCAGCTGTGAATTTTCTTCTCTGCAGTTTGGTCTGTATGTCTTTTTATCGTATTCTGTGACTAGTGTTTGATGGTTGATAATGCACAAGTGTTTATTTATTCAAGGGCCTTTTAACTTTTTTACTGAACGTTTTATTTTGAGGTAATTGTAGATTCAGTTGGAAGAAATAGTACAGGGAAACCCCACACACTGAGATTCCCCGGTGATACCGTCTTAGAAAACTATAGGATAATCCTGCAACCAGGATATGGACATTACACAGCCGAGAATCAGAATATTTCCATTGCCACAAAGTTCCATCTGGTTGTCTGGGGCCTTTCCTGAGTGGTGGCTGCATGTGGCGTGCTGGGCGCCGTGAGGGCTGAAGAGAGGAATCAGATAATGATCCTGCCAAAATTGCTTCAATTCAGGTTGGAAAGCGGGAGGCACCACAGAAAGGCACCTCCGAGGAGAGAGTAATTACTTTTTGCTGAGGGGATCAGAGAAGACTTGTAAGGGCAAATACAAATTAAAAATAAGAGGCTTACTTCTGTTGAACGTAAGGGAAGACATACATTCCCACTCTCTCTTCTTAGAGCGTTTACTTCAGAAACCTTGTTAATTGTACATTCTTTCTTTGTCTCTGTGAAATGTAAATAAATCTTTAGGCTTTGGCCAGTTTTATGGCCCTGGAATGTCTTTCTCAAGGACTTGGGAACCATATCTTTGGATGGTACCTATCCAAAGAACATAGCAGACCCGTCTCACAGTTCCTGGAGGAGGCTAGGAGCCTAACTCTGGTGGGTGCCTCACTCCGAAACCACCTCCTGTCCTAAAGACAAGAGGAGCTTGTTTTTCCTTTATATAAAACCTACTAGTTAACGTAGGTGGTGACACCAAATTGCCAGGTAAAGTTAGGATGAGCTCCCTGTGACAAATGATGCTGTCAAGTCCTTTTACCTGAGGACTGGTTTTTGTTTATCTTGAGAACATGTGTGTAATGAGTTCTATCTGGTCGCAGTGAGATTCTTTTCTGTCTTTGTGATCTCTTTCATTTCTGTCGAGAGCGTGTGTGTAATGTGATCATTACAACCTTGGCTTTGAAGGATGGCCTACACGTTACAGGCAATCTATTTAAAAATATATAACACTCTCTATTTGTAATCTAACCTACATTTTAGGCAGGTGGTGGTAGAGGGTTAGCCTTGAAATTAAAAAAAAGTAGTGGAGATGAAATTTGTATAACATAAAATTATAAAAATGTGTAGTTCACCAGCATTTTAGTACCTTCATAATGTTGTGTGGCCAGCATATCTGTGTAGTTCCGAAGCACTTACCCTCAAAGGAAGGCCGGTACCCATCAAGCCATTACTCCACATTTCCCTCTTCCCCCAGCCTATGGAACCATTGATTTGCTTTCTGTCTTTATGGATAGCAGCACTGATTGTACTACTCAACGGTGGAACTAACCCAAGTGTCCATCAACACACGAATGGATAAACTAATTGTGGTATATCCATACAAAGGGATTTTCTTCAGCCATAATAAGGAGTAAGGTCCTGATGTATGGAAGGGCCTTCAAAACATGACACAAGGTAGAAGAAGCCAGACACCAAAGGACACATATCATATGCTTCTATTTATATGGAATGTCCAGAATCGGTAAACAAAACTTTCGAGGGAACATTTTAGCACATGTGGGAAGACGTTATATGCTAGGTTTTGAACCCTTATCAGAGATGGTGTGGTTGGTCATCGTGTGGAATTTTTTTATTTTTTGTTTTTTTTTTTCTGGCAAACAGAAGTAATAAATTGGAAGAGTCTGTAAGTAGAAAATCAGAGGATGACTGATGACGGCAGAGGTGTGACTTTATAGACATTCCTCTGTGTGGCTTTCAACGTCCATGCAAACCTCTGCAAGCTTGTGCCTCAGTATGAACCTTCTCTGATCACAGGGCCGGTCACTATATATATATATATATATACACACATACACACACACACAATGGAATATTACTCAGCCATCAAAAATAATGAAATCTTGCTATTTGCGATGACTGGATGGAACTAGAGGGTATTATGCTAAGAGAAATAAATCAATCAGAGGAAGGCAATTATATGATCTCACTCATATGCAGAATTTTAAGAAACAAAACAGAAGATCATAGGGGAAGGGAGGGAAAAATAAAATAAGATGAAATTAGAGGGGGAGACAAATCATAAGAGACTCAATCATTGGAAACAAACTGAGGGTTGCTGAAAGGGATGGGGGTGGGTGGATGGAGTAACTGGGTGATGGGCATTAAGGAGGGCACATGATGTAATGAGCACTGGGTATTATATAAGACTGATAAATTAGGGACACATGGGTGGCTCAGTCGTTAGGCGTTTGCCTTCGACTCAGATCATGATCCCAGGATCCTGGGATCGGCCCAGCATTGGGCTCCCTGCTCAGTGGAAAGCCTGCTTCTCCCTCTCCCACTCCCCCTGCTTGTGTTCCCTCTCTCACTGTGTCTCTCTGTCAAATAAATAAAAAATCTTAAAAAAAAAGACTGATAAATCACTAAACTCTACCCCTGAAAGTAATAATACACTATATGTTAATTAACTGAATTTAAATAAAGAGATAAAATTTAAAAAATAAAATAAAAAACAACCCCCACCCCCACAAAAACTGGAGTCTCAGAAGAGGTATATCCAAGCTTTTTACAAAGAGACATTTTGCAAAAGAAATTTTAGTCATACAAAAAAATTTAAAAAAAAATTTATTTCTCCCCTGGCTTGGAGGAGGTACTATCTAACCTTGACTATTAAATGAATGGCACTTAAAATATATAGATTAATAAAAATTTTATTTCTCCATAATCTTTAAGTGAGGTTCAAAATGCTTGGTAATTATTTTCTCCTTAACTAAATTGTGAAATTCTCAAGGGCACAGGGTGCGTGTTTTATATTTCTTTGGAACCTGCCCCAACTCCCACTAATTTAATGGGTTTTGCCATTAATCCTTTAGACTTAGTGTTCATTTAATGCTTTTGAACAAATGAATGAATATTGGAGTAGATAATCTTTTATTGACTTTATATCTTGTCTTAAAAATTAATTGAAGATTGTTAAATCTCTCTCAAAAATATGTTTTGAGTTCTGGAAATGTTCATTGCAAGGTTCAGGTTTGTTTTGACTTTCTCATTGTATAACCAGGAGAAGCATTGCTCTCTTAGGGATTACTATTGTATATTTAGGATAGAATGAGAATCTTTTCCTCTTGGGTGTGGGCTGTGTTCAGATTAAAGACACTAATCCAGCATACCCAGCAATTATTCAGTTTAATGCAACATAATTACCTCTATAGGTCATATCATTTTATGTGAAAACAGTACTTCTATTTCTGTGAATACTTTTACGCATTTGGAGAAAATGCTGGGATCACTAGTTTTGACCTTCGGAAATCATTGGCTTTAAAACCTCCCCCAGGCAGCCACAAAACTAGCCACCACGCTCTGAAGGACATGTTTGTTGAAGTCAGCCCTGTTTGAGAATTCGGGAAACATTTCCTGTTCTCTTTGGTAAATTCTCAGTGTTAATCTTAGAGACTGAGTAAATCAAACCCCCCCCTTTTCAACTATATGATTCGATATGACACCTTTGATAGTTTAGCTATATTATGTTTTTACTTTTAACTATAACTTCACATGGTTAGCAATCAGTAAGTTTAGAGCTATCTATTAAAAATAATCTGGTATTAAAAGTGTGCATGATTCATTTTCTGATTTAGTGCTGAACACAGCTGCTGACTTCTTAAAGAATGTAGTCTTCTGCAGTACTGTGCTCCTTGGTGGTACAAAGTGTTCTGAAATTAGTGAACATTTGTTTTTTCCTTTACATTTTTTGGCCCCTCAATTTGACTTTTGTTTCTCTTTGGCTTCTTATACCACTGGTCTATTCAGAAAAAAAAAAATTAAGTTTAATACATTTTAAGATGTCTTTTGGCTTAAATCTTAAACAATTACATTTGGAAATGAATGAACTTTCTGAAATTTAGTCCAGTCTATATGAAAAACGAAATTGCTGATAGGGCCAGAATAGTTGCCCTTTAGTGATTCCACATTCTGCCACACCTTTTATGAATATTTTCACACTGTTGCCTTTGGAAGAATTCATTATACTAATCCATTAAGCTTCAACTCCTTCTTAATTGCTTTTTTCTTCTTTTTTTTTTCAAATATCTCATCTTACCAGTGGCTCAGTACGTCTATCATTGCTGACTCCTGAAGTGAAATTTGGTGATAGGTTGATATGCAGGTATGACAAGCTCAAGCTCAGTTACCCTCAAAAATCATTACCTTTGAAACTCCTCCTAGTAGCCAGAAAAACTAGTGAGTCATACCTTGGAAGGGATGGTCATTGAAATCAGCATTGTTTGAGAATTAGGGAAACATTTTCAGCTTTCTCTGAGAAATCCTAAGAGTTAATCTTTTAGGGTTCACTTTGGAGAATGAATGAATGAATGGAAGGCATTTCTGGTTCATAGTGTATCTTCTTCAACTGTAGTAGATAATAACAACTGTTTTCCAAAGTGTTTGCACTGATTTATACTCCTATTAGTCGCAGACGTTAAGTTCCAGTTGCAGAATATTCCAGTTGCTTCCTTGTCAACACTTGATATTGTCTTTTTAATTTTTGCTAACCGATGAGTATGGACTGTTTTATTATTGTAGCTTCATTTAGAGCTTCATGAGCTTTTCCTTGGTCTCTCTGGCCCATATTGAATTCTCATCTATGAATTCCCTTGGCACTTATTATTTGTACTAGTAATTTTGGTGCTATGTGATATTCTGATGCCATTGAACTTTTTCAGGAGTATCTCTTACATTCCAGCTAGATATTAGCTTCTAGAAGGGAATACTTACTGTTTACTCTCCAGAGTGTTTAGCTGGGCACTTGGCCCAAGTTGATTGCTTCAGACCAGAACTGAAAACCTCAACATTAGATGTCCTGAGTTGGAGGTGTACTCGTTTTTGGTAAATTCACAAAGATTAAAAAAACTTCAAAGTCAGATGAATCTGTTCATATGACTTTCTTGTATATAAGCTAAAAAAGATCTCCAAATATCTTGGTGACATTTCTTGTTCCCATTGTTGAAAGATCAGTATTGTTTGAATGTATCCCATCGTCTTCACATCTCTTTCAGTCTGACTCTCTTACAGTGCATGGTTTATCCTACATTCATGACCAAGGTTAATGGCCTTTGATTTGTCTTACTTCTTGTCGGCTGATTTGTGTGATGCTCCTTAAGCTGGTCTTTGGTGAACATCTTTTGTTTGTGATGAGACAATGATGGCCATCAACAAATTCTTCAACAATTGTACTAGAATATTTCTGTTGGTTCTGTGAAAAGAAAATATGGAAAATGAACTATCAATCTTATGTTGATGGATATGAAGGAAACTGATAAAACATTCCACTTTAATCAAGAATAAGACAGCTCTTTTATTGGGCACTTATTAACTACCTAATAAATAGAAAGATAAGTATACTTATCTTTCTACTAAATAGAAAGATAAGCAAGCATATAAATCTCATTGATTTCAATCTTTACTTTTTTTTTAAGATTTTATTTTTTTGAGAGAAAGGAAGAAAGAACAAGCAGGGGGAGGGGCAGAGGAAGAGGAAGAGGGACAAGCACACTTCCCACTGAGCATGGAGCCCTATAAGGGGCTTGATCCTATGACCCTGAGCTGAAGTCTGATGCTTAACCAACTGAATCACCCAGGTGCCCCTCAATCTTTACTTTTTTAAAGCTTCACTAATTTGGAGTGATTTTGATATAAAGTCCAGTCAGAATTACGGTTAGTGCTTTATTATTTATATACTTACATATTTTCATATATTCTTTCTTTTTCTAGACTGTTGATTCATCCACAAAGGGACCTGTGCCAGAAACTTGGAAAGGTAACTTACCGACTGCCTTGGCTAACTTACTTAACTTACTCTGTGTCTTAGTTCCCTTATCTGTAAAATAGAGATACTAATAGTCTACCTCATAGGACCATAGTGAGAATTGAATTAGTTGACACATATAAAATACTTGGAACAATGCCTGAATGATGTGATCCAAATTTAGGAGATGGTTCTAGCAGCAGTATGGGAGATGAACTGATAGAGGTAGAGAGAGGTTGCAAAAAAACCCCTCAAAACCCCGAAACAACAGGGTAGCTTTCCAACTTTATTTTTGCATCCCACAAGAGAATGCATTTTATACTGTAATATCAATACACAACACACACAGAGACACACACACACTTAAAATATATTTAAATAATTTAAATTTTATCGATAAAAATTTTATTATTAAAACAATTTATTTAATAATAAAATAATTTTTATTTTAATTATTTAATTAATAAAATTTAATCTAATAATAACATAATTAATAAAATAAAAATTAAAAATTAAAATAAAATCATAAAATAATATTTACCATTCATAGCCAACATGTACTTTACTGTTTTCTATTTCAGTCCATTTAAAAATGCTGACTGGGATCTAATATTTTTAAGCATCTACTAACAGGTCAAAATCTGCGGTTTGAAAATGACCTTAAACTCAACTATTAGCTTAAACCTTGTTTCATCACATTTTGTCTTTCATGAAACATCTTTATTTATTTAATCTGTCTCTTTTCCTTCTTTATTTCTTTTGACCTTCCAAAATAAATGTACATTAACATGTCTCCCCAGGGGCATCTGGGGTGGCTCAGTCAGTTAAGCATCTTGACTCCTGATTTTGGCTCCAGTCATGATCTCAGGGTTGTGAGATTGAGCACCATGTCAGGCTCTGTGCTGGGTGTGGAGCCCGCTTAAGATTCTCTGTCTCTCTCATCCTCCGCCCCCCGCCCCCTGCACACTCTCTCTCAAAAATAAAGTAAGATAAAATAACATAAAATAAAATTTCTTCCCACATTTTGAGTTGAACAACGTTGAAAGGAAAGCATTAAAATATGTACTAAAAGCTTCTAGGACATTTGTTATCATTTATATAGGTGTACATTTCAAAGAAAAAAATTACAGTACTAATTTGATAAATATCCCAGTTGAAACTGTTCCACAGTCAGAACCTTGGTTTCATATGCCTTTAATTGCTTAGTATAAATAATAAATTCATATGAAAACTCAATTCTCTTGGACCTGGAATATACTGTTCCTCCAAAGAAAATGAAATAGGATAACAGGAAATCTTTCTTATCAAACTTACCCTTGATTTTATTTCCTCTTTCTGATCCAGTTTCAAAGTCAGGACTGAAAAGAACCTCTTAAACTCTATATTGATTGTTTGAGATAGTCACAAAAATTGTAATACCCAGGACTGTTTTTAAAGACTCTGATTTGAAGACATTGAATTTTAACTTTTTGTGTTTTTATTCATTCTGTTTTTGAATTACATGGCCCCAAATGACTGTTGAGCGTACAGTATGTTGGATACAATGTGCTTGTTTCCTGAGCAGAGATAGAGCCACAGTGCTGCCCTAAACTTCAGTTCAGTTGGGCAAACATTTCTGGAGTGTCTTGTGTGAGACAGTAATGATAACGCATAGCACTGGGTGTGGGAGGGTCCTTGGTCATTGCCTTTATAGAGCTGGTGAGCTGGGTATTAAAAACGGTACTTACAGGATGGGCCTTGTGGAAGTTTGTTCAGCCCTTGTGGTATAATACCATGGCATTTAGTTAAGAACGTAAACAGGAGCAACTGGATACCTATACTAGCCCCAACCCTACCTGCTCTCCTCCTTCACGAAACACAGCTTCCCACGTACCAGCCCTGTCCCTGGAGCAGGTGGTGGTGGGTCTCCCTTTCATTCTCCAGGTACATCTTGATGTCTGGGAGCTACTGGCAGCCTGCACTCTGGCTCTCTACCTCCCTGCGAACTTGAGAGCTGGATCTCCAGGGTCAGAATCCACACCTGTATGTGAAAGCTGAGTCTGGTAGTCGGCCTCAGATTCTGTCAGTGTGGCTTCCATGCATATTTTCTGAGGATATTGTGAAGTTTGAGGTTTTCCCCAGAGAAAAGATGAAACAAAGAGTTATTTAGGCAGATAAGTGTCAGAAAGTGTTCCTATTCATGTCTCAAGAAAGAAGACACAATGCATAGCCATTTTCTCTCCTCTATTCTAGCCCTTTCTCTTTCAAGAAAAACAGAGATAACTTTTCCACTTGGATATCATGTTTTAAGGGGGTGAATTTTTTTTTTAAGATTTATTTATTTGAGGGGGGGGGCACACATGCAAGGAGGGGCAGAGGAAAAGGGAGAGTGAAACCTCAGCAGACTCCTCGCTCAGCTCAGAGCCTAACAAGGGACTCGTTCTCAAGACCCTGAGATCATGACCGGAGTGGAAACCAAGGCTTAGATGCTTGACCGACCGTGCCACCCAGGGGCCCCAAGGTGGTAAAGCTTTCAGATTTAAGGGAAGGAGGGCATTTCATCCTGTGTGTTTTGTACCAAGCCAAGCATTTCAAACCATGGTGAGCACTTGCTTTCATGGAGTATGAAAATGCTGCTTGTGTATGAGAGCATTGATTCTCAGAAGGATGTCCTTGCTCCTCCTCTGGGTATATGGCAACATTTGGAGACGTTTTGGTTGTCACGAAGGATTATGGGGGATGTTACTGGTATCTAGTGGATAAAACCTACAGATACTGCTGCAACTGATTAGGTTGTACAAGACAGACACTCCCTGCCCAAGAATTATCCAACCTCAAATGTCTAGAATGTCAAGGTTGATACACCCTATCTTAGAACCTGACATTGGATGTTATTATGTATTGCAAAAGTTTCAGCAAACCCCTTGAATTAGGGTGAATCTGACCTAATTTTAATTCACTATAATATTCCTTTCACTACCTTGATTTTTTTTATTGTTTTAAAAATTTAGTTGCATAGATTCATAGATTTTAGAATTGGAAAGTACCTTATGGATTACCAATTCCCCTGTTTTATAGATAAAGGAGAAATGAGGTCCGGAGATGGATACTTTTGAAAGAGTGAGGAGATGGATACTTTTGGAAGAGTGACTTATTTAAGCTCACACTCTGAGTTTAGAGACAGCCTAGGACTGGTGCTCTGGTCTACCAGGCTGATACAAGATATAGCAACTGGCTAATGCACTATTACTCTAATACGATCTTCCCTATGGTTAAAGTGTGCTTCCCAGAAGACAGAAATGCCACCACTATCCTGTTTCCTATCTCACAGCTTGTGAAACATCAGATACTTGATAAATGCTTATTACAAATAATCTTGTCTTTTGGGAGTACAAGTGAAAATTTATGTGTGTATGTGTATTTAAGAAAGATTCTGTTTATTTATTTGAGGGAGAAAGAGAGAGAGAGTAGACAAGCAGGCAGAAGGGGAGAGGGAGAGGGAGAAACAGACTCACTTCTGAGCAGGGAGCCTGACGTGGAGCTCAATCCCAGGACCCCGGGGATTATGACTTGAGCCAAAGGCAGGCGCTTAACTGACCGAGCCACTCAGGTGCCCCTGAAAATTGATTTTAAAAGGAAAACATTGTTATTCAAGTGTAAATGTATAAAATCTTCTTAGTTAAAATATAACATATATACTCCTTGTTATGGAAGGAAATCATACCTGGATCTTCATGAAGACATTTTACCTAGATTAATTCTCTTAAGCTTTCAGACAGGAGTCCTGCCTTACCACCTACCTGGAGACAGAAACAAGTGATCTCATTCTGGAAATGAGCCTGCCCAGTGTTTCTCTTCGGTGAGCTCATGTGGACATTTGCGGTGTCTTAACTGATTCAGAGGCTGGAGTATTTTCAAAGTAGGGCTTGATATGTGCAGTTAATTTTGCTTCTAGATATTTTTTGTATATTAAATGAACACTCTCATGAGTTAGTACTTAAGAAGCCAAAGATCTTAAAATTTTAAGAGCTTTTTTTTTTTAAAGATTTTATTTATTTATTTGACAGAGAGAGATTATAAGTAGGCAGAGAGAGGAGGAAGCAGGCTCCCTGCTGAGCAGAGAGCCCGATGCGGGCCTCGATCCCAGGACCCAGGGACCATGACCTGAGCCGAAGGCAGAGGCTTTAACCCACTGAGCCACCCAGGCGCCCAAAATTTTAAGAGCTTTTAAAAATAAATTTCATTAGGGAATATAATATTTTAGAAACCTATTACTGAGGTGAAATCATGAAATTACCTGTGATGACAAATTGGTTTTTTGGCATATTCACCCAGGAGGACACTGTTACATACCAGGGCTCCTGCAGACTGTTGGTTCTACCTCCATGGCCTGAATAGTCCACTTCAGCTCATTCATCTGAATCTTAGCAGAATCTAAGATCCGCTGAAGTAGCACTCTGCTCCGAAATGCCATTATAAAACAGAGCCATTTATCAGAGAAGGGAAGTTGTCCTAATTTTCTGACCTTGACTGTGCTTTTAGTTTACCTGGTTGTTGAACCTAATTTTAGCATCCTGGTGATTCTGTTCAGTGAGGGCTTCACGGGGAGTTCTCACGTCTTTGAGGAGCTGGGTTAGATTAGCTCCAGGTGTGATGACCGTCTCCACACGCCTGTCTCCGCAGGCCCGTCAGAACCTGCAGTTTTTGGCAGGCCTTCAATTTCTGGAATGGGAAACAACTATCAAGGGATTTAACCATGATAGCACTAGAATTCATGTCATTTATTAGAATTTTCCTTAACCTTGGGACCCCTGGGTGGCTCAGTTGGTTGGGCATGTGTCTCCCATGTCGGGCTCCTTGCTCAGTAAGGAGCCTGCTTCTCCATCTGCCTGCTGCTCCCTCTGCTTATGCTTTCTCTCTCTCTTTGATGAATAAATAAGTAAAATCTTAAAAAAAAAAAGAATTTTCCTTAACTTCATCATTACATTGGAATTGAGGACAAGAAATAAGAAAGGAGGAAGTTACACTTCAGCCTCTGGACACACACATCTTCATGGTTCTTTATGAGATCAGCCAACTCTTCCACCAGGTTTCAATCTGCATTTCCAGATCAGTGTTGGAAGAAGTGAGGTCATCCTGGATTCGGCTCAGGCGGTGGCTGTCAGCCTCCACATTGTGGCACAGGGCCAGTTCAGATCCAAACCTGAAAAAACGTTTCAATTTCTCTCAGTGGTTATTAGGTTTGTGTTAATACTCTATTCTGAACAGTCTTTTAAAGGACTATTCCAGAAATGCTAAGTTTCAGTTTAACATTTGTCGTATATATAATTTGCTATTCACATTTCATATTTTGGGAGGAAGGGGGTGACATGGCATCACATACGAAACGCTAAAAGCTTTTTTTTTTTGAGGAAAAACACTCTAGCATTTTTATTTCTTAGCACACAATTGCTACACTTTATTACCCTCTTGTTCCTGGGGCCCTTGTACACACATGTAAAGAACGACATTAAAGAATCTTCAGGGGCGCCTGGGTGGCTCAGTGGGTTAAAGCC